>JANRGW010005410.1:17586-31192 GCA_024733675.1 Psilopsiagon aymara
CCACCAGATTGGTCAGGCAGGATTTCCCCTTAGTGAAGCCATGCTGGCTGTTACCAAGCACCTTGTTGTTTTTCATGGAGAATCTGCTCCAAGATTTTGCCAGGCACAGAGGTGAGGCTGACTGGTCTGTAGTTCTGCGGGTCATCCATTTTCCCCTTCTTGAAAATGGGGGTTATATTCCCCTTTTTCCAGTCATGGGGAACTTCACCTGACTGACACGATTTTTCAATTATGTTGGACAGTGGCTTAGCAATTTCATTTGTGTTTCTGCTTTCCAGTTAGTTTCTGGATTCGTCTGGCTTCCTGTTGCCCAGCAAAAACTGAAGGAGATAATTCTGTACAAAGCCTGCTATATAGTTATTTGAGGTTCAGAAGTACTGGTTTTTAATAGCTACCTGAAATAAGTTTTATCTTAGCAACTGCAATGCTAGCTAAATCAATATTTTTAGTACGGTGATAAATTTAGGAAGCTCCTCTGTCAGCAAATAGGTTTTTTTCTCAGGCAGACAACTGAAAGAAAGTGTTCTTTATCATATGTCTAGAAAGAGTGATAATGTTTAGAATGAGAAATGGTACATGATGTCAGGTGGGACTGCAAATTGACCAGTTCTTGTGTTGACTGAAAGCAGGTCTGTACCTGAAGCACCAGTGGCACTGAATGTTAGTATTTATGCTTCTTGATGTTTGTGTATTTATAGTCAGGCCTATCATAATACTGTGTTCCTTTTGGTAGGTTATTATCAGTTGTTAATTGGGAAGTTTTCCTGTTTGCTGTGAATTTCGAGTCAAAGGTTAAATACCAGTTTTTTTGAGAAGGACATATAGAAGATGTTTTTGACTGTATTGAAAATATTCTTGATTACTCTTAAGTCCAGGCATCTCTAAGATGTAGGTAAGGAAGATGAAATTTAATAAGAAGGTGTCTTCAGAAATTGTGCACTATTTCCCAGGACAGCTCGGCTGGATTTGTCTGAATTATAAGCTTCATAATGTTGCCATTTTCCGTTTGCAGTTAAGTCTTCTAAAATCTTTGTTTTGAACTCTCTGTAATATACATACTGCACTGGCCTACTGAGCCTTCTTTACCACGTCAGCTTTATGCAGCTGGATGACAAAAGCTCCTGGTGAGACTCAGGAAAAATGGGTTCTCCTGTTGCTCGTCATCCCTTTACTGAAGTATATTTTGGCTTAGGAACAGGGGTAGCGGGCCTCATTTGTGTTTCATTTCTGCTACATGCTGGGAGTTAGCAGGTCTGTTGTACTTTGCAGCCATTGTATACCTCTGTGTTTGAAGGAAAAAACTTCTTGATTTATGAGAGAAATGACGGTTTGTCTGAGAAGACAGACAAGGTGATTCTGATTGATTGTGTTGTCAGTGTGCCATGTACTCTCCAGGTTGTCTTGAATTTTGCATTGAAGACCAAGCCCAACAAATAATATAGTAATTAAAGTTTCTTTTGAAGTTTTGCAAGCCAAGTTTCACAAAGCCTGGAAATGAACACTTGAGTGGATGTTGTATTTGTGTGTAGCACCGTTAGCATATAATACATGCAAATCTCAGTCTCCTTGTTTAGCTGAAGAAGATGCTAAACCATGTTCTTTCTTTGCTTTCTTCCTTCTTGTCTTAAGCACTAGAGTATAGCCAGGCAATCTTGAAAACATCTGTTGTTTTTTTTCTTAAAAAATGAGGGTGTAATTCTTCTTGCAGTACATGTGTGCCTTAAAGCCATCTCAACAAATAAGATTTTGAGTAAGTGGACCAGATATAAATAAAAACAGATACCCACAGTCAAAAACAAAACTGGAGGTATGTTGAAAGGAGAAATATGCTATCAGGAAGACTTAGTGAAAGAGCCATTAGATAAAGGCATGGAAATATGGTGAAATGAGGGATAAATAAGTGTACTCATGTACACAGTCTATATCTCTGTTGAAGAATAATAGTACGTGTACAGAAAGAGTGTCTCACCACTGAAGCATACGATTAAATCTTGTGAAATAAAATTTGAGTGACTGGGAATTGTGTTTATCTGTGTTTATCAAGCTGCAAGACTGTGTTAATATAGCTGCTCACCCCCAAGGCAAGGCAAAAGATTTTGGAGTGGGCACAACCATCAAAATAAAGCAAGCAGTTATAAATGCAAACTTCCATTTGATACATACTAATTGATAAGTAAAAAAATCAGTGTTTTCATGATACTTTATTCTAAATGTTTGCATTTTCGAATTGCAAAGTTTGAAATTTAGAAGAATAAACTATTACCTATCACAGTGATCCTTTATCGAGTCCTTCTTTTGCTTTATCTGCATTTTATTTCTTGTGCTTGTCAGCAAATCAAGCTAAAAAGTTCTCAGACAGCAGATGTGTGTACCTGCCTTGTTCTGTCACCTCAGTTGCACCAGGTCATGAACTAAATCTGAAAATTCATGAGTTAAAAGTATACTCTTAAAAAAAATAAAAAAGGGGACAGAATGGGGGAGAAGGGCGTGAGGAGAAAGAAAGGTATTTTTAATTTGGATTTGGTTCGTGTTCTAGTTTAACTCAGAACTGTTTCCCTGAAACAGTTTGCAATGCGTTGCTACAACCAGTTGTGCCAGAGCAGCTGAGGAGATAGTGTGGGTAGGGGGTGGAACCACTTAAGTAATTTTGCAAAGATTTGTTTGGGAATATGTCCTTTGATTCTAAGACCTGGGGACAGGAATGGTCTTTGTTCTGTATTTGTTCTCTGTGACACAGTGGGGTACTTGTTATCTGTCTGGATGAAGTCGAGCATAGCTTTCCCTTGGGTTCGATTTAACATTTCTCAGTATAAGAAGTTGTCCTCAATTTTTAGAAATTTCAAGCATGTTCTGATAATGGCAGCATGAAAGCTCCAGGTTATCTCACTCGGTGTTATGTCCAGTGCAATAATGAAACTTTTATTTCCCACAACATGCAATAGATGCTTAACCGCCATGCTATGCAAGCTTTCGTATCTGTAGCAAACCACAGCTAGTGTCCTGACTTGTGCTTTATTTCTTAAACATGATTTTCGGTTGTCAGTGACTCAGAAACAGACATTTTTTGGCATACAGTGCTATTTGTTCTCCATTGTTGTTCTCTCTAAGTAGGTTATGTCTCTTGATTTCTGGCATCGCATTGATGTGAATCATCCAACCAACTTCACTAGTGTCAGATAAGTTGAGTGTTCCTTCCTACAGGAGTGCTTCAAGTTCTTGTTCATTATCTTCCCAATAGCATTCTGTGGGCAATTAAAGTTTTTTAAAAACACTTATCTTTCAGTTTTTTTCCATTAGTTCTGTTCTCCTTGTTTGTCTTTCTGGTGAATATTTCAGTATGCATGAAAATTAGAGTAACTCCTTAAGGAGTAATTGTGAGACAATTGCACTGAAATAACCAGAAGTTTGAATTCTTGTCCTTGTGAGGTAGTTGGTTTAGGGAGGAGAAGAGGAATGGAAATATGCTGAGATGGGAATTCCCGTATCTTAATGATACCAGCCAATGCCTGCATTTTCATGGGATGAGAGACGAGACTATTGCCTGGTTTGTATTGGAGACAAACCACATTTTGCAAAGCTAGTAGTTAATACCTTTGGGAAGCTCAAGAAGCTTTGAGGAGGCATTTGCCTACCCAGTGATGTCCAGAGGAAATACTTAAAGCACATTGCTTAGAAATTTTCTGAGAATTAACCTCTTTAAAGAGTACTACTGATAGGAATATAAGAAAGCTTTGTATTTGTGGTAGTTTTCAGCTGTTGAGCTTTCCGGAGTACATGATGCTATGATGTGGTGCCTCTGTGATTTGGATGAGAAACATGGTGTTTGACAAGGTCTACTTTTGTGTCAGGTCTCAGCTTCAGCAGTCTTAGTGTGTAAAAATGTTCAATGATTCCACCTGTACAATACCTGGTGTTCTCTTTTCATTGTTTGGATGTGTCTCCTGGCACCACAGAATAACAAAGTGTGCCTGTTCCACCACTGTACTCTCATGAGGATGACCATTGAAAGTGGACAGCTGGGAGTTTGGCCTGAGGAAAATGCTTGATGGCTTTGTAATCCCCATGCTCGTTTGGTAATGGCAGGATGAATGAAACCAGGGGACTGGAGTAGAATGGATGAGCGGAACTTTGGAATGAGGAGTTGAGTTGGCGGTGTGTCTGTGAAAGCACTTGAAAGGACGAATGAGGAGGGCTTGAGGATGGATAGAATGGCACTACAAGCTGTTGGGGTGGAGTGATGGGGTGATTGTGAAAGAAATAGGAGAGGATGATTAAGAGGCTCTTAAACATGGGGGAAGAGGAATTGAAGATGGCAGAAATATCAGGGTCACACTTAAAGCTGGAAAGAGGAAGGTCAGAAGAAAAACTGAATAGCTCTTTATCAGCTGAACACTTTCATTCTACCTTTTGACAAAGGAGGAAATGCAGTGGAAAAAACAAATGAGATTATGCCTTTAGTACTGGTTTGCATGGCAAGGTTTTGGTTGTGGGGGGCTGTGGGACGCCTTCTGTGCAAAGCTGCTTGAAGCTCCCCCATGTCTGATGGGGACAGTGCAGCCTGGTCCAAGATTGACCCGCCACTGGCCAAGGCCAAGCCTATCAGCAGCAGTGGTAATGTCTCTGGGATAACATATTTACAAAGGGAATTAAGAAATAAACTGTGTGGCTGCAGCCGGAGAGAGGAGTTGAGTGTGTGTGCGAGCAGCAGCTCTGTGGACCCAAAGGTCAGTGAGGAAGGAGAGAGGAGGTGCTACAGGTGCCAGACAGAGATCCATTCCCCTGCAGCCTGTGGTGCAGAACATGGTTAGACAGCCTGTCCCCTGCAGCCCGTGGAGGTCCATGGTGGAGCAGGGGGATACCTGAAGGATGCTCTGAGCCTGGGAAACCTGTGCTGGAGCAGGCTTTTGGCAGGATCTGTGGCACAGGGAGAAATGAAGCCCACAGTGGAGCAGGTCTGCTGGCAGGACCTGTGACCTGGTGGGGGACCCGCACTTGAGCTGTTCTGTTTCTGAAGAGCTGCACCCTGGAGGGGACCCTTGTTGGAACAGTTCATGGAGAGCTGCAGCCTGTGGGAAGGACCCATGCTGGAGAAGTTTGTTGAGGGCTGTCTCCCATGGGAGAGACCCCACGCTGGGGCACAGGAAGAGTGTGAGGAGGATATAGGATGAATTGACCACAACCCCCATTCCGTGACGCTTGCACAGCTGGAGGAAGAGGAGGTAGGGATTTCAGAAGTGAAGTTGAGCCTGGAAGTAAGGTGTTCTAAGACATGCACATATTTCTCATTACCCAATTCCAGTTTGATTTGTAGTAAATTAATTTCCTCAAGTCAAGTCTGTTTTGCCCATGACAGTAATTGGTGTGTGTTACCGCCCCACCCTCATCTCCACCCAGGAGCCTTTTGTAGTATTTTCCCTTCCTTGGCCAGCTGAGGGCAGTGATTGAGTGTATAGTGGGCACCTGGCACCCACCGCACCTTTATTTTGTTAATTACTTGGATGATGTTGGTGTAGAGAGCACGTTTGTTAATTTTACATAGTACCAGACTGGGAGAGGATTCAAGTTCTGTGGAGAATAAATTTAGAATTTCCAATGGCTTAGAAAAAATTGGATAAAAAACATAAAAGGGATAATGCCATTTTAAAGGACAAATGCGAAAAGTACTGTGTTTAGATTAGATGGTTCCCTACATAAATACAAAATAGCAGTAATTCTAGAAAAAAGAATCTCAGATTTTTAGGTGAATCATAGTCTGAACATGCGTCAGTAGCAGTGTGCTCTTGCGATAACAGTAATCATTCTTCTGGGATGTATAGTTAGAAGGGACATATTTAAACATATCATATGATAATTTCACTCCGCATTGCTCAGGCTTTGTCTGTTTTGGACATCACATTCAAGAAATGTTTTGAGCCCATGGGAGAGTCTTCCAGGGGAACACAACAAAAGTCTTCAGAAGTTTGGGGAAACAAAAAGTGCAATGGGGAAAGAAAATTTGCTCAGACTAAAGGCTTTTAAGAGAGGCAGCAGTCTGCAGGTACAGGAAAGGATAAAAGAGAAAGGGCATAAGCTCCTGAAGACTCAGGAAGAAAAGGGATGCGGCAAAGTTAGGAGAAATATTCTTCTGAAAAAGATAGTTTGACATTGGAAAATAGATTTCTATTTACAGCCAAAATATTCATACCCTGTCAAGCAGGTTGGTTTAGTTGTTAGTGATATTGGGGGACATGGTTTCCCTGTTACTGCTGGAGAGTGTGCTACCACCCACCTCTTATGGAAAGGAGAGCTCCAGCTTTGGTGGGGAGGTTTCCCCTTGCCTTTCGTGTTTCCTAAGACCTGTAGACTTAACAATGTTTTAATAGTCTCTTTGGGTAAGGAGTGCAGACATATTAAGTGTGTGCTATCACCTTTGGAAACATGATGTGGGCACTTCAAGGTTTTATTCATATGCAGGATGATTTTAAACAGCTTAAAGGTGTTCTAATGCACTTAAAATAACGGTTGCCAGTAGAATGAGTAATACCCAGTGTTGTCAGCTTTCACAAATTTGTCATGGCTGTGGCCCTGATGGTTTTGACAGTTTCATGATGATAAATTTTGGCTGTTACACACAAATTGAAACAGAATCAGAAAGAAATTCCTAAAAACACAAAACTGAAACCCCTGAGACCATGCGCTGTTCATTCTTGCTCAAGCATGCACTGCACATAATGATTCTCACATTCCTTGTTAGAAGCTGTTCATTGCTATTGTGGGAGGTGACTAACATATGTATAAATTTATATATATACACACACACAGACATACTTTTTGCATATTCATTTGTATTGCACTTAAAATTTTTCTTGTCTCCACAGAATGGAATGGCAGTTGTCTAGTCCAACACCAGTGGCCAGAGCAGTGTCACCCAGAGGAGATTACTTATAGCAGTGTTCAGTGAGCTTTTAAAATGTCCTGGGACAGAGATTCTGTAACATCTGTTCCAGTGCTTGACCACCCTAAGAGTAAGGAAGGTTTTCCTCATGTTCAGATGTCCAGTTTGTGCCCATTGCCTTCTCACTGGGCACCAGTGGGAGGAATGTGGGTCAGTGGTCTTTCCTCATCAGGTTTTTAATAGGGATTAACCACACCCTGAGGCTTTTCTTCTCCAGGCTGAATAGTCCGAGCTCTCTCAGCTTTTGGAAGGTGCTCCAAGCCTTTAAATGTCATTGCAGCCTTCCACTGGTCTTGCTCCAGTATGTCTGTGTCTCTGTCATACTGGGGGGTCTGCAACCAGACACATCACTCCAGATGTGTCTCAGCAGGGAAGAATAGAAGAGAAGGACTGTGTCCCCCAAACTACAGGCAGTGCTTTTCCTAAAGCAGCTGCAATGTCATTGCCAACATCTTCTTCCCTAACTTATTTCTCTCGGTCTCATTCTAAGCTTTTGAGCAACAGTAAACATATATATATAGTCTTGAAAATATTTGTTACCTTCTTCAAAATTGTGATGTTTTCCATTTCCAGGCTTCAGAAGCTTGAGATAATATTCATGATGTTTGGTGAAGTTTCAGTGATAACAACACAAAATATGTGTCCCTTTGAATGGAGAAATCTGCTTCAGCTGATTCTTGCAAGACTTGAGAAGTAATTGGAATAATTTTTAGGTCTGGACTTATTTTGGTAGTTGCTTTCCATTTAGTGTTGAACCTGTACCTAATTCTTATGGTAGTTGAACACCTGACTAGTTAAGACATGTATTACCAGCAATATAAAAATAATATTCACTGCTCTTGCTGCTACAGTTGGCTTGGTTTTAAAGCACTTGAGTCTTAATTTCAAATAATTTTTTATGTGGAGTAAATGATGCTTAAGTTCTTAGGTGCTTTTAGTACTGAATGTCTCCAGGGACAATGGTCTGCCCCTGTCCCTCTTCCCATATTTTCTGGGGGAAATTTATCAGATCTTTTGTGTCACCTTCTGGACTTGTACCAAGTCGGCTAAACTTCACCTACATCAAGAAGGCATGTATTTTTTTCTAGTGTTGCTTGTATTTTATTACAAGGTTGGGGTTTTGTTATTATTACTTTCCATCTGCTTTTCTCTCTCACTTTAACTGTTTTTTCTCTGTATCCTTTTTCATGGTTTATAGTACAATTTAGTAACAAAGCATGGACAGTCTGAAATTTTTGGTTTCTTGAAGATTTTTTTATTTTCCTTTTTCCTCCTTCTACAGCACAAGGAAATTTAGGGCAAAAGGTTTTTGCTTTCGCGCTATGTCGCATCTTAAAGCTGTGGTAACTGGAATGTTGCTTCTGCTTTCATTTGGGAGTGTCTTAAAAACATAAAAGATTGAAGGGCTGGCTACACTATCATGTGGATCCTTGTGACACTTTTTTGCTGGGCTGTTATTGTTCTTTGGTAGTTGATGTGATATTTTTCTTTCCAGATTTATTGCGTCCTGTGTTTATTCTGCTAATGTGACTTTATAATGCTTGATGAAGCTTTCAATTTTTTTTTTTTTTTTAAATAAAAATTTCTAGTCTACATAAGAATACTGTGGTGCTATTTCAGCGCAGATTTTATTGAAAATTGTCAGTTATGTGAGAAAATGTATTGCCTATAATGTGCTTTCAGGAGTGAGTCAACAAGGCAGATGCAGGTTTCTAATTTTTCCACTTTATAGTGTATCTCTGCTTTTCTTGTGTTAATTTTCATGTAGTATTGAAGCAATATGGCCAGCTGCTCTAGAGGTTGAACTTTAACATGGACAGACCTTGGTACACATGTATTTTGTTTCCATGATTTTTCAGGGTTAGACATTATAATGATCATGAGCTGACATGGAGGTAGAATAATGGCACAGATTGCTTACCCTTGTCCTTTAAATACTGTTCCTGTATTCATAAAGTCTCTTGTAGCTGTTACATTTTTTGGCTACCACATTATTCAGATGACTAAGTTGTGTTTAACGGTGGTGTTCCTTCTAGAAAGGCATCTGATTGCAGTCTGAAACGGTCAAGAAAACTGCTACTTCCTCTGATGTAATGCTTAGTCATAATCATTTCTGAGAGTGTTTATTAATGTTAACCTAAAGAATGATAAAAACAGCTTTAAGGGAAGTCCTTTATTAATAATGTTAAATAATATTTGGAATGATAAGGAAATCCTAGAAGATGGGAGAAGTGCTGACAGGATGTCGGTACCAGTACCTGGTAGAAGAGAGTGGTTCAATCCAGACAATAATAGATTGTTTAGCTGTCGGACACAACTTGGGTAAAATATGGGGATCCTGATGAAAAATTCTGTTAATAATGAAATGGCAAACTGGTCAGATAATAAGTACTTTTAAGATAAACCTCATTCAAATTTCAAGGCTGTTTAATATCAATAAATAGCCATGTCATGAGGCACTTGATATCTTTCTGAAGAGTTTTAAGTAAGAGCTATTAGGAGTTTAGTCTTCCCTAAATACTGCTGAGGAGTGATCTTGGGAAATGCTGTTAAATCATTGATTTTATTTTCGAGCAGCAGTACTGGCTAGGCTGTAGCTCTGCTAAAAGGGAGCTGCAGGTGCTGTGGGATGGCAAGCTGAACAGTGCCAGCAGCATGTCCTTCCTTGTACTTGAAAAGTGTAGGTAGGGTACTCTGTATGGTTTTTTTCCCCCTCATTTCAAGAGGGGCACTGAAAAATTGGAGAAGCACCTATCACCAGGATGATTACTGTGCTGGAAGGATAATGAGCAGGTTAGAGAAGTCAGCGTTTGGTGAAAGGTTCAAGGAAGTCTGTAGAGGAGAGAAGGCTTGGGGAGATTTCATCAGTCATCCAGTACCTTCTGATCGTTGTAGAGGAGTTGTCTTTCCTGTTCATAAGGATGCCTGGTGAGAGAAGAAATTTCATCTGTGTATAAGAAAAAGAAAATCTGTTAGAAATACTGAATATTGGATTAAGTTCCTCAAAGGCATAGTGGAATTTCACTAACTGGAAATACTGAAAGGTTGTCTCAGCAACAGCCTGGCTTACCTGATGCAAGTTGTAACAAAGGAAGGTCCAGTGGAAGTTTGGGAGCCAGACCATTTCCAGACGTCTTTTCCAGCCTAGAAAGGCACAGCTCTACAGTGCAGTGGTTAGAGCTGTCTGGCAGTCTTGGCTCTGGGCAGAAATAGCAGGGTTGTAGATAAGGCAGTAGCAGAGCTATCTAGAGATATGTGATTATAGTTAACTGACTGAAGCAATTAATGGAATATATTTAATGTAAATATTAGATTTTTCATTTTTAAAGCTGAACCAGTAAGGAAAATGAAATTTAATTGCTTTGTGGTTTTTTTTTTTTATCTTTGTTCTTTTTATTGTTTTGTAATGGAAAGTTAAAGAGGAGCCACTAATATGAAAAAATCAAAAAAAGTTATGATGCAGTCAGAATTTTAAGATCAAGTTAATTTAAATATTGAGCTAAAAGGATAATGTGTTTACATTATTCACATTGTTTATATATATATCAATGTAGTGCTGCTTTTTGACAATCATTAGAAGCAAATCTGTGGATTGCATGTGTTTCACAGGGCTATTTGCTTTGCCTGCCAGCTAGTTGAAATGAAGCAGTGGTTCATGGTTCAGCTGGCCAGATAGCATGTGCTGCCCCTCAAGTTGAGGGCAGAGCAAAGATGTTTGAGATACTGTATTAGTAAAGCTGGGAGAAACGATAAAATCGAAGAGACGGGTAACCTACAACAGGAGAAGCTATGGACAGTGCTGTAAGGCAGATTTCTTGAGGCAAATGCTGGTGCAGAGGGGAGATAGGCATACTATGGGAATTTGGGGCCTTTTAGTCTGATTCTGAAATAAGGTATTTTGATGATGAACTGATATCTTCAGTAGCCCTGCATGCTCATTTCAGTTGTGCATGATTTGATTCTTCATAGCATCCATCTGTTATAGATACTTGTCATCAGAGTGTCTGCGTTAGACACAGAGTAGTGGAATGTTGATATTTATTCTTTTCATGTGCACATTCTGGAAGGTGTTGGAGGAAACAGGCATGTCACAGAAATCTGGGTGCCTCTTAGATTTCCCTAGTCTTTTTTTGTGCACCTCCTCAGCATGGAGCTTGGAGTACAATTCGAAGTACCTTGCTGCATATGAGGACCTGGGCTGTAGACCTGGATTAACTACATTTCCACCTGATTTGTCTGTCTTCTTTTCAGGGGTCTGAATGGCAGACAGCCCTTCTGAAAGTCATACTATTACTTAAGCGCAAAAGGGGAGAGGAAAAAAAAAGTGGTTTTAAAATACTAGAGACATATGCATATGTCTAGGGTTTTTTAGCAGCTTTTGATGGTAGACTAAGCAGGAAGCATTTCCCTAGAGTTTTCCAGTCTCTCTCTTCTTCTGTGGCCATCCTGCAAATTACTTTGGTGTCTGTCTTAAGAGAAGGCTCTTTTAGTAGTCTTCGAGTTTTATGGTGTTCAGAGGCCTTTTCTCTGACCCATGGGATTGCTTGAGAGAAGATGACATTGAAAAAAGATTAAAAATTCTAGCTTTGTCCTGTAACTGCTTAGTATGTACAGAGATGAGGCTATGGAGAGTCAGTCTTCTCTACGCCATCTTTCAAGCCAGAATCTCGTTAAAACTGACAATGTACTAATCTTAAAATGTCATCCAAACCAGGGTTTTTTTATAAACAGTCACAGCGTAGTTTCAGGTATGTTATGAGGTAATACTGTGCAAAGTCCTTGTGACTTATCCTTGCAACATACACTGACAGGAATATCAGATTCTGTAATTAAAGAGCACTTCACACAATTCTGGAATGTTTTCAAAATGATTATGTTGCTTCAACATTACTTTTTTTCCTCATCAGCTGAGATGTGAGCTGTGCATTAATGGAACAACACAATACAAATCTTGCACTGAGTATGGCACTATTGCACATTGCATGGGTTTTTTTTGAGTCTTTAATAGCAGAGAACCATTAGTTCTTCATAAACATCAGTTCCTTGAATTTTCCCTAGCATTTGTTGTTTGTGGAGGATTAGTACCAGACTTTGAAGAAGGTGGTGGTGGAAGGCATCTTGAAATTAATGTCCTGCTCATCAGCGTACACTTACCTTGGGTTCTGAGATTGGCAAAGCTGGGGAAGATTCTTCAAAGTTCTTAAGATGGGAATCCACCAACCCATAGTTCTGAGCATTAAAAGAAATCATTCAGGCTGAATGCCTGAGAAATACACAGAAATATTAAATATAAAAAAAGAATTTAAAAAGAATATGCAGAAATATAAAAACATTTTGGTTTTCAGGAATTGAATAATATTCCATAAGTACATCTGCAAACTGTGAATTGAGTTCTCTATGCAGCATTCTACTGCCTTCACTTTTTCTGTCCCCAGAGTTGCCTACCTGGTTTGTCAAATAAGTATCCATCTGCCTTGACAGAAGTAGAGCTATCTGTACACTTAATTACTGATATTCTGCAGATTTAAGAGAGTTTTGTATTATGTGTTGTTGTGGTTCACTTGTATGTGTGTTGTAGGCAGCCCTCTACATCTGCTTCCTCATTCTCTGTGCATTGGGGTGGTGGAAAGAATCGGAAGAGTAAAAGCCAGGAAACTTGTGGTTTGAGATATAGACAGTGCAATAGTTAATGCAAAAGCTGTGCACAAGCAAGCAAAGCAAAATCTAGAATTGCAGGTGTTCAGCCATCCCCAGGAAAGCTGAGCTTTGTTATGTGTAGTGATGTCTTGGGATGACAAACACCACAGCCCTGAACATCCCTTCTTACTCAAATTTATTGCTGATCATGACAATATATGGCACAGAATATCCCATGTGTCAGTTGGAGTCAGCTGACCTAAGCTGTGCCCCTCCCAGCTTCTTGTGCACCCCCAGTCTGCTTGGTTGTGGGACATGGTGACAAGCAGAAAAGGCCTTGATTTTGTGTGAGCACTAGGAACTAAAACATCCCAGTACTATCGACATTGTCCATCATATTTGAAAAATCATGTCAGTCAGGTGAAGTTCCCCATGACTGGAAAAAGGGGAATATAACCCCCATTTTCAAGAAGGGGAAAATGGATGACCTGCGGAACTACAGAGCAGTCAGCCTCACCCCTGTGCCTGGCAAAATCTTGGAGCAGATTCTCCTCAAGGCATGCTGAGGCACATGAGAAATAACAAGGTGGTTGGTGACAGCCAGCGTGGCTTCACTAAGGGGAAATCCTGCCTGACCAACCTGGTGGCCTTCTATGGTGGAGCTATGGAACTGATGGACAGGGATAGAGCAGTTGATGTAATCTACCTGGACTTGCGCAAAGCATTCAACACTGTCACGCACAACGTCCTTGTTTCTGAATTGGAGAGATATCAATTTTATAGGAGGACCACTTCGTGGATAAAGAACTGTCTGGATGGCTGCACGCAAAGAGTTGTGGTCAGTGGCTCAAAGTCCAGCTGAAGACCAGTAATGAGTGGTGTCCCTCAGGGATCGGTGTTGGGACCGATCTTGTTCAATGTCTTTCTTGGAGACATGGACAGTGGGATTGAGTGCACTCTCAGCAAGTTTGCCGATGACACCAAGCTGGGTGGTTCGGTCAATACGCTGGAGGGAAGGAATGCCATCCAGAGGGA
>JANRGW010005411.1:0-28246 GCA_024733675.1 Psilopsiagon aymara
GGGAAGAGGAAGGAAAGAGCCAAAAAAGAAGGGAAAAAAGGAGAAAAAAAAAGGGGGGGGGGGGAGGAGCCCCCGTCTCAAATCTACCGGCATGAAATAATACATGAAATTAAACAAAACAAAACAAAAAAATAAAAGAACAGAAGAAAAGTCCCGTCCCGACTCCTCACAACGACCCCGCACCCGAGGAGCGTCCCGGGCGCTGCCCTGGCCCCGCTCGCCGCTCCGGGAGGCGGCGGAGGGGAGGACACGGAGAGGCGGCCCTGGAATGTCTCCCTCGTTGTGTCCCCGCTCCCCACAGTCGGGGAGCTGGAGGGATCGTCCTGCAGAAGCTCAGCGCTGTCCCGGTAACTTCCTCCTGCCGCTGTCTTGGAAAGAGGAGACAAGGAAAAGAAGAAAAAAGAGGGAGAAGGAAAAAAAGAAAAAAGAGAAAGAAAAAAGAAATCGGGGAAAGTCACTTTTAGTGGCGGCGGCCGGGTTTATTTCCATGAATTTCACTTTGGAGCAGGAAGGTTAAAATAAGTGCTTAGGTGTTTAATTTCTCACCTAAACAGCAGACTTGGTAATTTTAAGGGAAATAAAAAAAATTACATTGTATCAGCTCTCACTGTCGCCAGCTCGGAGAAATGAAATAAATCAAAGTTAAAAGCTTGAGTATCATTTAATTATGGTGCGAATAGCGCTTGGAAAGAAGTAGAACAACATCTCTAAACAAATTATGGCCGGGCCAGGAAGGAATTATTAGATTGAAATTTCATTTAGGCTCGGGAGACACAGCGCTTCAATATGTAATCTGTTATGCCTCATCTGATTTGTATGCTTAATTCAGCTTGACGAATTTATTAGTTTTCATAATAGTAAAAAAATTGAGCAGCACTATGGGCTAATGCATTGTGTGCACTATAAATTGTATGTCACCGTTGAAAGGCTGAAGTCTATAGAAATCTTTTATTAATGACAACATAGGAAAGAGGATTTTCTTGCAAGCCTTTAAGGAGTTCATGCCAAACCTCCGCGCCTCGCGTCTCAGTAGGGTATTAACATATCGTCATCCTAATTAGGCTACTTCATGAGTGATATAATTTCAAACTTTAAATTATGTTCTAATTAACAAGGGTTGTCCAATTTGCTTCATCTTCAAAAGGCTTTTGGCTCGTCTAATTACTCGAAAGCACCGAGCATCTCCAACGCCAGAAAAAAGCCATCAATAATATTTTTGCCTTCTTTTCAGCAGACCCGGGCAGGGCCCAGGCGGGGCGCGGCCCGCCCGTGGCAGGCAGGGGCTGGCGGGGAGGAGGCTGCCCGTCCCCCCGCCTCTCTCCACCTCCCTCCGCCTCTCTCCGCGGTCCCGGCCGCTCCTGCGCTCCATCCCCTGCCGCAGTCCTTCGCGCTTCAGTACCGGCGTGCAAGGAGGGGCGTGCGTCCGAAGGAGGGGAAACTCCCGCTTCCTGAAGGAAGGGAGAAAGAGAAAAAAAAAAAGAGGAGAAAATACCTCTTTGGCGCAGGGTCCGCGGAGCCCAGGAGGGGTTTTGCCCTCTCGGCTCCCCCGCTGAACTTCGGCAGGGAGAAAAGCGAGGATAAACCCCCTCCCCGCTATACATTTAACCCCTCCCGCACGGAGTTTAATTACTCGCAATAGTTTTTCTAATGTATGCTGTCACACGGGAGAATTGAGAACGCATATCGTTAATATGAATTAATCTTGATTTTAATAGCAGCTGACAACCCATCCTCCTAAACGCTGAGCGCTCACCGCTGCCCGGAGCGGCCGCGGCCGGGGTGCAGCGGGGTGCCGAGCAGCGCGGCGGCACAGCTGGGAAAACTTTCCTCGCTGCCGGGCTCCGAGTGGTCCCATGGGGTCCCCGCGGAGTCCCCTCCTGCCGGTGGCACCCCAGGCGGCGGGGGCTGGCTGAGAGCCCGGCCCCGTGAAGCCCCGGTAACCTGCTGCCGACAGCTCTCTCTCCAAGGCCCCGCCACCGCCGCCTTTCCCTATTGCTCCCTTTTCCTGTGTTTCCGGGGGGTGTTTGTTTGCTTTTGCTGCTCAGCTGCACCCTCCGCCCGCTGTGGCGAAAGACACCCACGAGAGCCGCAGCAGTGGCGGAGCCCCCGCCGCCCCCTGGCAGCTTGAGTGTCCTCCGAGGCCTCGGGCCCCACTGCAGGCTCTGAGCACTATCGGGCCTCCTAAATAAAAGGAGAGCCCTCCCCCTCCTACCCACGCCCACAGCCTGACCCACGCAGACAACTGGGGAAAAATCACTGTCGCCTCTCATGTATCCATGTTCTGATTTACGATTAAAATTTAAAGACGCACATTCATATTTTACCGAACCTAATGCGCCCTATGAATTTTTAATCCATGAAGATGCGGGCTACACTTCGAGCAAACTCTACCTTTGTTGTGAGCACGGGGCAGCGCCAGCCCCAGTTCTACCTGAGGGGCTGCCCGTGCCGCCTCCTCACCGCTCCCCTGATGCTCAGAAGGGGACACCCGATCCCGTCGCCGCGGGTGCAGACGGGTGGCTGCAACTCACGGAGTGGCGGCAGCTCCCGGAACGGGCCGCCCCGTCGGGCCGCACCCCAGGCAGCCTCGCTTCCTTCAGCCCGGCGCCGCTGCCTGCGCCGGCTCCAGCTTCCCCTCTCCTTCCCTCCAAATCTGGTTTCTGTACGGGCAGGCACCGGGGGGTGCAACCTTGGCGGGGCCTCGCAGCCCCTCGGCCTCCCCGGGGCCGCGCAGCCGCCACAGGCAAAGTCAAGTCACGAAGTCAAACTTAAAGCCTGGAACGATCAATGAAGACTTTTGCCGTCCGTGGCGCCTCGTGATTCCTGGCACTAAAATAAATGCAAGAAATCGAAACTTAATTACTTGAAAGAAATCCAGAAATCCCTCTGCATAATTTATCCCGGCATTTTCGTGGCGTTTGTGTTGAATGCATGAGTTTAACTCCGCAAGCTCCCCTCCCCTACGCCGCTCCCCTCGGCAGGCAGTGGCGGGCCAGAGGTCGGCCCGTCCTGGCTGAGCCCAGGACTCCCGGACCCCGCCAGACCGAGGGGCAACGGGAGGAGTGGGGGAGCTCTCTGGAAGAGATCGAATATAGCTCGGGGTCGTCCGGCGCTGAGCTGAACCCTTTCCCCCGGCTGAGAACATCTCCGAGGGCAGGGATGCGGGCAGTGCGGCGTGTGGTACCTACTCCTCACCGCCTGCGACGTCTGAGCCCTGAGTGAGGCGCTAGGCAGATATTTTCTGATCAGAAGTGTCTGGTGTAATGGGAAGTGCCAATAAAGTAACTCAGTTACGCTGATAAACTCCCCCCTTGTCTTTAATGATACCCCCGTGGCCTCCACAGTCTTCCTTATGAATAGAGTATGACACCTGCGAGCTGGAGGTACTATATTAGCTGGCAATGCAGTGCTAGCCTCCTCGTTTGCCACCCAGCCTAGCTGATGGGAGCCTGCTAGGTGAGGCTTCTGCTGAATTCATTAGGACTGGGAGTCTGCCGGCTAGGGAGCAAACTTTATCATAGACACCTCATCGAGAAGGTGAAGTAATGTTATGAAAGAATGAAAAATACATTTGGGAGCTGCCTGGAACTGAAGTACATTTTGATTTAACTTACATTAACGGAAACCTAATGTAGAAGTGAAGGGATCTAACAAAACCATTAATAATTTAAAAATAATTACAGATAGTCTATTCTTACTATTCATAACCACTCAACATTTTAGACAAAGAAAGCTGAATATTCTTTGTGGGAGAAAGATGTGAGCAGACTGCTCAGCAGAAGCCACTTGGGTCACACTGCCTCTCCTCTGCTCATGTACATACCTGGCATGTTCCCCACGGTGCCCAGGGCACCATCCGAAAAGTGCTTTTCCAGGAGGGAGGGTGAAAGCTGGCTGGAGGTGGAGGCAGGTCCTACCTTTGTGCAGGGCTTTCTGGCAGGTATATGGCAGGGATTTCAACCCCTTTCTTCTGCTAGAGTTGCTGTTTGAGGTGGGCCCACTCTGGCATGGGAGACCAAGGATGCTCTCACACCTTCCTTGGGTTCTTATGAAGCTCTGCCAGCCTTGGAGGTTTGGAAAAGGCCTTTTTCTATCTGTAGCTTTGGTTAACACTAGTGGCAATGGTGACTCCATGCTGTGCCACACTATTAAACAACAGTTGATATCAGCACCATATATCATCTCTTTGGTTCGCCATGGCTCCATATAGAAGTTATTTTCAATGCATCCATTTTAATTCAAGTTTCCATTGTATGCTTTATAGCTCAAGGGCCTTGAGCATCCTTCAAGGCCAAGATTTTGTCTCTGTTTCTGTTCATTTGTTGGGTTTTATTTGAGATACACCTGCTGTCCAAATGCTGTGTGAAATCAAAGCAGTTGGATATGCAGCAAACTTCACTGCTTTTCTTACAGTTAAGGTAAAAATTGTGAAGAGGGAAATTCACAGGTATGAAGTGTCTACTCAAGGAAAAGAAATAGTGGACAACACAAAGTAGATAAGAAATTCAGTTTTAACTCTCACAGCAACCTAACTTACAAAGAGCCTCACAGGTGGGATTCCTTCCTAACTGCCTCTACCACCACTCCTTGCCCTGAGAAGATTAAGATCTCAGGGATCATTAAAGAAAAAATAATCCTATAAATCATACTGCAGATGTCCTTGGGACTCTACTCCTGCTGATTTAGACAAAACTCTGGTATCTTAGATTATCCTTCATGAATTATTTTCATTAATTTCCCTTGTTATAGATGTATTATCACAAATCGTATTCCAAACACATCCCCTAATTAAGCAAAAAATTCCTCTCCACCTCTGTATGCCATTTAAATGGAGCAATGAGAACTTGTGTGTTCAGCCTGGTGCCCAGGGGCTGGTGGCAGGCAGTCTGTGCAACAGAAGACAGTGTTCATATGTCAGTGATCTTTCAGGACTTGCTCTAACTCAGAGAAAATATTTTGATTTTCTATTTGGTCACTAACATGGGCATGCTCTCAGTGCACAGCTCTCAGCCCTTCCAAATGTTCAGTGTCCTCTATCTTCTTCTACAGTGTTTTCAAGGTAAATATGAGTTCCTGTTCTGTCCCTTCCATCATGAGAGGTGTTAGCTGATGTTATACTTGCCTAGGATTCACTAGGCACCACCACAGAAAAACTATGACAGGTGATAACCATTGAAAACGGTGATGGAAACCTCACATTTCTGTGAAGGCTGTCACCAGTGGATAGATGACATTTTAAAAGTGATTTAACAGTTGCATCATTGGATTGGTGTTTGTACCTCAGAGCCATTAAACAGTGCTAAAATACTTCCTTAGCTAGACAGCATTCTGTGGCCCCATGTGAGAAGTGTGCAAGGTACAGCTGTGGTATTTGGTGTGCATCACAGCATGCTGCGTGCTTTCCATGGGCTCTGTAGTTTTGGTGGGGTTTTGCATGGGCATATCTTGCTTCTTGAATGAGCGGTGGAAACTGTGAATTATCCTGTTCTCTCTCTTTGACTCTATGTCCATACGATCAGAGGATGATGTGACTCAACCCTGCTGACAAGGAAAGCCCACTAGGTTCAGTGCTTGCTAGAAATACTAGGTACATGGTGAAGCATCTGTTCCCGCAGGACCAGGCAGGCTGAGCTCAGACTTAGTCTACAGGGTCATCCTTGAAAACCAGATTATAGTAAATTCTCAAAAGATATATCCATGCATAAGAGCAATGGTAATGTTGGGGGGTGGGGGGTGTCCACCTTACATGTAGGCATAGGCACTTGTCTACATTTTATTCAAAGCTAATCACAATCCTCTTTTTTTTTGGAAGGTTAAAATTCAGTAGAATCATATTCCACCTTCCCTACAACCTTTGGGTGCACATCAAAGCCCTTCCCTTCACACAGAGAGCATGGGCAGGTATCTGCCTGTGTTCTGCTACTGCTTTTTATAAATGAAATTTTGTATGTTCTGAATGCTGTTACTACAGTGAAATTATATTGCGAAATACCTCTGCAGCTCCTACCGACATTTGCTATTGGAAACAGCCTGTTAGGACTATGCTGTCATATAGCTCTTCCAGTCTTGAGTCACCAATTGAATTCCAGTGAAATCTCTTACCAAAGGCAATCAAACTGACCAATGGGAGTTTTGCCAGTAACATCAAACCTGATGAAATGATTCTGAGTCAAGAACTCCAAATACAAACACAGAAAAGGGACAGAGCAGAAAACAGGACTATGAAAATAAAGATAAAATAAGAAAGAAAATAAATGATACCCAGGGAAAAAAAGGGGGAGGAAAAAAAGAGGCAAGAGATTAGTAACTGTCTGACATAAGTAGCCAGTCTAATACAGAGCTTAAAATGCAGGCAGTGCAGTTGTCTGTAACAAACTTCTGCAGGGGCATTTACTCAGAAGAACTCTTATCCACACATCCTGGTAGACATACTTTGCTGAATTGGGATGAACTTAGCTTGTGCTTAACCTGTTTAACTGTTTGTTTTGACTGGGGAGACAGGGAATAATCCAAAGAGGCTGTCATTTTAAAACTTTCAAGTATCAGGCTGTGTATGTCCACATATATGCCTGTTGCTATGCATATATGGCAAATATAGCACCAAATCACGTTTTCACTTGTTAATCCTTAGCAGTGATGTTGCCTGGCGGGTACCTTGACACGGTTAACTTCTTTGAGCAAAATGCATTTGTTTCTCTTGTTTCAGCCAGCACCTTTTCGTGGACTAAGGCAACTTGTTGCTGTACATCCAGGAGATGGAGGCAACACTTTCTAACAGGTCCCAGCATCCCTGTCTTTCCCAGTGACTTGGGCTCACAATGTGCTTGCCGATTTCTGAGAATATTCCTGCTGACTTCATACACTCTAGCCCAAAGTAGGCCAAAATGTTGGGGCTGTTTCAGTTTGTTTTTTTTTTTTTTTTTTTTTTTTTTGTTGGCTTGTTTTTTTGTTTGCTTTTGTTAGTTTGTTTTTGGGGGGAAGAAATTATTTTTTAAATTTATTTATTTATTTATTTTAGCTTGGTACTGTTTTTAATAACGTTTATGGATGGTTTTGAATGAGAGTGATGGATCTGACAAAGCTTTTTCGATCATTAACACCTGCCTGCTTTAAGTGCTGACAGCTGTGGAATGGCTCTTAATAAGGAGGGATGCACGCTGGTGCCCCCTCCTCGTAGTCTGCCGGTGCTGGTGACCGGCGGTGCAGCATCTGCTGGGGTGAGCAGCCAGTGTCCCTAGCGCAGGGTGAGAAGGGTGCGGGTGGCTGTGCTGCTTCTGCTCCATCCTTATGGATACAGCTGGGGCACCCTGCTGGGGGCTGCTCACTGTTTTTTCCCTTTAGGCCGGGGTAGCCCAGACGCCGGGAAGATGGGCTCGGGACCAGGATCTTCCCCTCTCTCCTCTCCCCTCCCCCACTCCCCGGCGGCCCCGGGTGATGCTTTAGGGCTGCTGGGGCTGGCGGCAGCCGGCGCCCTTCCGTGCTTCCGTGTGTAAAACCGGGATCAGACCCTCGATTTGCTCCGGTTGGAATGGCAGGGCCGGAGGTGGCCAGGGACAATTTCCTTGCTGCCAGAGTGTAAGAGAAATTCTTCTGCTTTCTCAATCGGAGACAAAAGCACGCTCTCCTTGAGATTTCCAGGAGAGCACTGCAGCCCACCCACTGCAAGGATCATGTGAGAGAGGTAAGTTTTTGAACAAAACATGGTTTGGTTCTTACTTTGTCTCTCTGTTGCATCTCATGTCCTTCCATGTCCCCAGTATGATACCTCATGGCATGTCACAGTATGTTGCAGATTGCTGTATTGTGATTCTAATGTAAGAGTGGGCATGTTAATTTATTAAAAAAAAAAAATAGAAATGCTCCAAGGGCAAGAGACGTGTCATTCTAGAAAGAAGATGGTTCAATATGTACTTGCCAATTGCCCAGAATGTTTATACATTAACTAAAAGACCAGAAAAGCTCAGAAACCTGACAAGTAACTACTATGCGCTTGGAGGCCAGAATAACTTAAGTTCATGGTAGCAAAGCCCAGCTGCTCTAGATGCTAAAAGGTGGGAAGAAAGGGTGTGTGTGAAGATGACCACAAAACAGGTGGGTGGGAAGAATATCATCTTGCAGGCAAGTGAGGGGAAGAGGGTCATCAAAAGAGTTTGGGCTTATTTGATCCCAAATTGTGCTTCAGCTGTGGGGAAGCCTGTGCTCGGGAGAACTCTGGTTAGGGAAGGGAAGGAGACAGAGCTGGTTTGCAACCCCACTGTTTTGGGGCTTGCTGCAAAAGACAGAAGATTTCTGTAGATACTTGTTCTATCATTGTGTTGCAGTAGGAGTGAGCTCTCTACACGTAGCTGTTGTTTTCACAGATTTGTAGGCAAGCTGTATCAGCACAGCCCTTATAAATCCCATTTTTACCAAAGATTTATGATATGACTGTAAATGTGTGCTCTGGACTGGTATTTTTGGAGGGCTGGTGAATTTATTTTCTATGCCTAAGATACATGATGAAAAATGTAATTTATAAAGTGACATAATAAAAATGGATGATCTTTGAGGAGACAGCAGACTTCTGTACCTACACAATGTCTTTCTTGGTAGCATTTTGATAATGATTTTTATATGCATTCCAGTGGTGTGAGAGGTGGTGACAGTGCATCAAGCAATGGTAGGAGCTGCTGCATTGACTCTGAACCTACCAGTACCACTATGTGTGTATAAAGTGGTCAAGCTGGATAAAGGGGGGGGGTGTGGAAATGCTCATTCAGCAGAGGTATATGGCTAGATTTTACTTTTATTGATTCCCTTCAAGCCAGAAATAACTGAGTGAATTGGAAGCATCTTTGCTGAATTAACACATGTGAATTCTCTGAACATTTCAATGGTCTTACAAAATTCAGCCATCCTGGGAATAGCTGGGTAGCTTTCTTCTGAGAGCTGAGATACATCACCTCCTGTACTGTTATTTGGCAAGACTGCCTATTTTAAAGAGGCAGTCCAATGTTACAGCTGGTTTTAAGCCAGGCTGCATTCACTATTCCATTTTATGCGGTATTGCCATACCTGTTTGTTTAATCATAACTTGTGTGTGTGTGCAAATCAAGCTGTTACACTTAGAGTGGTGGAAAATGAGATGTCTGTATCTGCATGAATACTGGCTGCTTTTCCCCTTACTCAGTGACTTCACACACTCAAGGTGCCACAGGCATCTGCAAAGCAAAAGCCATGGAAATGATAAATGAAAGCTGGGCTGGTGCATTCTTCTTCTTGTGGCAAAGCTACTTCCAAGTCAGACACCAGCCACCAAATGAATTTCACCTGAATCTCAGAGAGGGACTTAGGCTGTACTAGTACTAAAATTAAGAAACTGCTAAGCAAAATTTACAATCTTTTTTTGGTTTAGTTTTTTATTTTTTATGAATATTTGCTTGCTTATTTTTGTTTTTTTTCTTAAATAAGTGAAAATAGAGACTATAAAAATTTCATTGCTTAGTGTATACACGTTGTTACATTTTGAAAATATCACCCCTCTTTATACTATGCAAGCAGAAATTCCTGTCTTATGTTAACACATGGTAGTATGAACTCTGTGATGAGCCAAAGAGAAGTAACTGTGGCCTGAGCTGCCTGCGTCTGCTTGAGATTGCTGAAAATGTACTGTGCTGTTCAGAACTTGCTTGAACTCTACTGATAGTTTATGATTATCTGCAAATAACCTTTGCCATTTAATCTGCTCCTAATTGCTATAATCTGTCAAGAAGACAAAACATTTTAAAGCAGGTAGGGGATGGTGGGATCTCAGGTGATGGTAGTGCAGGGTGTGTGCAGGAAGCACAGGCCTTCTGAAGATAACTTGTTTTTCAATTAGGTCTATGTTTCAGATGAAAAGCAGTAGAGAAGAGCAAGAACTTGGTGCTAGGGGGTTAAAAATAGACTACTAAGTTGTCAGAATGAAGAATTTTTTGCTCCTCTGGTGTGATAAAAGTTAGTGCTGTAGGGGATGGGGTTTTAAACTCTGTTCTCATTAATCCTTGCCTATGCAAAAAGAAAATCTTCCTTCAGGACTGGTCCAGGGTATAGAATACACCCAGGAGCTGGTGGCTGATGCTTACTACCTTTAACCTCATGTCCCACACACTTAGTTGACTTGCTGATACAAAGATCTTTGTGTTCAGCTGAAGCATTTATTCTCATACAGACTTCTGAAAAGAAACAAAACAGAAGAGAACTACAGAAACATGACAATCTAGGCAGGAGTTAAAAATATGAGGTAAGTGGTTGAGGTGAAGGTAAGGGAGTGTAGTCATCCTGTGTCAGTCATTACTTGTGCTGCTTAATGTACCCCATGTAGCGACACTTGGATGCTCCAGCACTGAGCCATCAGTATGATGACTGGAGAGGTTCCTGATGGGCAGGGGTTCCAGGGTGCATGCTGCCTGTGTGCCACCAGGACCTTGTGAGAAGGGTGAGCTGTCAAGCAGGAGGACAAGTTTACGCTGGGTTAATGCAATGGCTTTATTATCATAAACTCAGCTGATAACAGGAAGTCTGGATCAAGCATGGGTTTTCATAACTGCAAGGAATAGTCCCCAGAGATGGTGTTAGGCGTCTGGGTTCAGTCTGTTAGCTTCAGTGACTGTGGGTGGTTTGAGTTTTGGGTTTTTTTTCCCAGAAGCAGTTAACACAAGAAAATGAAACACCGACTCAGTGAGGTGGAGCAAATATCGTACATTTCAGTACCTACTCGGAAGTTATTTTTCATCCCTGCATTTGGCTAACTCAGTCTAGGAATTTCTTTTTTTAATTCAATCAGAATTGAATTAAATCAAGATTTTAATCCCACTTATTTCAAGACCATGCTCCAGAAAACTCTGAACAAATGTGCGGTGGCTAGTGAATGACAAACAATGTGTTTGGGATTTAGAAAGCAGCCACTGAACCCAGTTTTCCATTTGAAGCTTCTTGCTGGTTCCAAGTTTTGGGAAGCTGTGTTGGCCCAGCTACTTTTCAGCCTCGTAATGGTCACAGATGCACTTGTCCCATCATGAATTCATGTTTAGTGAGAGTTTAATTGCAAAAAGCTGAAATTTGATATTAATCCCCTGTGTGGAGTATGCTGGAAACTGTCCTGCTGTTCTCGGAGTAAGTTGAACATAGTAGGTTTGGAAGTAGGTGGATTTGGTCCTTGTTATTTTTATCAGAAGCTGAATAACTGATGTTGGTGGAGGACAATTCCTCTCAATTCTTAATCAACAGGCAGCTTATTTAGTAAGCATGATGACACAAGAGCATGAGGCTGCCTGCTCCTTTTCAGGCAGGAGTGGGTCCTGGCAGAGATGGGCTCTACCCATGCTTGGTCCCCTGGGCCATCACCGGGGTTCAGCTGCAGGATGGTGCTGTGTTGTCGGCTCTTCGGAGTGGCTGCTGTTTTGTGGTATGCCTTTACGTGCACAACTGTGCTTGCTTCTGGCTGGGGTCTTCAGAGGCTGCTCTGACACCAATAAGTAAAAGTTAATTGCAAATTTATTTCTACGTAGCAATAAGGAAAAAACACTTGGGGCCAGTTTCCTTTAAAGAAAAGGGGGGAAAAGCCTGTTCTACACTCATTTGATTAACCCATGCTGTTAATCACTGCCAGGTTTATGAACCTCTATTATAAACTTGTTACTCTAAGGGGTTTCAGTTCAGTGATTGAAAAACAGCTTTAGGGCTTGGGTAGGTAAGAGTAGCAAGAAGTACAAGCAGAAGCACTGAGCCTTTGAAGAGGTGTATAAATAATTAGCAACATATTTCATGTGGACTCTCTCGTTGAGGTACACTGTCAGACCTGGGATTTTATCAGAACATGATGAAAATATAAAGAGCTCTGTATTTATTCCAGCATAGCAATGCTGAAATATAAAATAATTCTGTGTATTAGATGTTATTTTAGGTCACAGGTAACAGCTCTGCACTGCTGAACTGCTCTTGTATCTGCTGCAGTTTCTTCAGAAAGCAGAAAGTGTATGAAAGGTTCTTTACACTCTTGTGTCTTTTGAAACTTAGATCCATATTTCATGGTTGCAAAACATACAACACAGGTGAAAACCTGAACTGCATCTTAATAAAGCAAAGTGCTGAATAAATAGTAGCCCATGCTACTGGTGAAGGGAAATAGAGCTGGTAAAATAGAAAACAAAGGTAGGAACGTATCTAAATGCTCCAGTGGAAAAAACCCAGACCTCTAAACTCTCTAGGACATGTACCCATGTATGTCACTCAGAAGTGACAAAAGCTATGTTCTTACTAATAAACAATCACAAATCTTCCTAACAATATGCAGGTATCTGGAAGTTAATGGCATTGTTAAGTGTAGGATACCAAGCACAACACTGTTTTGACCATGGCTTGGTTTAGCATCATTCCAGTTGGTTTGGGTTTGGTTTTTTGGTTTCGCTTTTTCCCAGTTCATGTGGTGAAAGTGTTTGCTTTGTAGGGCAAGACTTCTGCTCTCCCATTTTCAAACAGTAATCCTGATCTCTGGGGAAAAGCCCCAAGCCCAGCTGTTGCCGATGGCTTTGCTCATTCACATATGGAGGAAGAGTTCAGTGGGCATCAGCAGGAGTTTTGTCCAACTAAATTCATTTTGGCAAGTATTGGCAGGTGGGTTTGGGATCCCTTTGAGAAACACACGTGCTTTAATGAAGAGGTTATTTTAGCAGAAATGCAACTGTCTCTGCTACTTTTGGAAGTCCTAACAGGACTTCATTGAGGTCAGGACTTTGAATGGGAAACTGAAGCTAAGATTAAGTTCAGTTGTTTATAGTACTTTATTAACCTGAACAGAATCAAGATTTCACTCTTCACCTTTTTCTACCAAGGCTTTCTGCTGAGCTTTGAAGTCTGGAAGAATAAATCAGATTCAAAGAGTGAATTTCATCTTGCCTCCAGTTTGAATGCTTGGGACTGAGTGATGGTAATCTTAATGCAAGCCCACAGGGCTATGAATTTCTAAGTCATGGGCATAAGGCGTTTTCCATCCCCTCTACTTTTATTAGGAATTATATAAACTTGTTTGAATAATGATTGCAAGTTTTTAATTTTAGTTGTATTTTTTAATAGCTGTCATGGAATCCTATAGCACCAGGTTGTAAGGGACCTCAAGGATCATCTGGTCCAACCTTTCTTGGCAAAGCATGATTGAGACAAGATGGCCCTGCACTCTGTCCAGCTGAGTATTAAAAGAGTCCTATGTTGGGGAATCCACCATTTCCATAGGGAGACTGTTCCAAGCTGATTGTCTCACTGTGAAAAATTCTCCTCCTGTGTTCAGTCAGAATCAACTTGGGAGTAACTTGTCCCCATTGCCCCTCATCTTTTTCATGTGACTCCTTGTAGAAAGGGAGTCTCCATCTTCTTTGTAGCCACCCTTTAGATACTGGAATAGGGTGATAAGGTCTCCCCTGAGCCCTTTTCTCAAGTGTGAACAAACCCACTTCTCTCAAACATCCCTCATACAGCAGGATCTCCAGTCCTTGGATCATCTTTGTGGCCCTTCTCTGGACCCTCTCCAGCCTGCTCACATCTTTTTTTTTTTTTGTTTAGTGGGGACCAAAACTAACTAGAAAGGGATAATGACATCTTTATTTCTGCTGGTGATGCCCTTGTTGATGTAACCCAGCACCCTGTTGGCTTTCTTTGCTGCAGCAGCACACTGTTCACTCCTATTGACCTGGTTGTCCACCAGGACTTCAAGGTCCCTTTCCACAGAGCTGCTCCCCAGCAGGGTAGATCCCAGCCTGTTCTGCAGTCCTGGATTGTGTTTACCCAGGTACAAGGCCTTACATTTGTCCTTGTTGAACTTCATAAGGTTCTTGCTAGTCCTTTCATACTTAAGTGCATTTGTATTTCAAGAGGCTACTACTTAGCTTTAAATTGTATTTGTTCATTATGTTAGTAAAAATATTTTAATTTATGCTAGTAAAATAATTAAAGGAATATGCTGCATTATGAAAAAATGATGTCCTCTATTTGTGTGTTATGTGGTATGAAATGCAGTGGGGTCTTTATAGAATATATTACATAGCAAAATGAGAAGTTCCAGCTGATATGTGGAAGGAGATAGCATCACCTCTAATCCTCCCGGGCTTAGCTTGGCAGCAAATGAGCTCCTACAGAAATGACACAAAGCAAAACTGGACCTGGTGTGTGCCTGTGGGCACTGCCTGTAGTTTCAGCCATGCAGTCAATATACAGCTGCTTGCTCCTGCCGGTGTGTACCCACTCAAACAACCCTGCAGGACTCTCAGGCAGTTTGTCATAAACCCAGTGAACTCAGTGGCAAAGTTCTAGCTACAACTGTACACTGGTCCATGTGCTATTCCTCTGCAAAGTGCTACTGCAATTAGCCTTCCTTATTCTTTAAATTGTCATTTGCACTCTTGCTTACAGTGTATTACTCTGTTTTACATTTTGTCTTTAAACTTGCCTTTGCTACTCAAATGGGAAGTGGTGTGCAAGAGACTAATGTTTAGGCACCAGACCAAATACTCGGATATAAAGCCAGTTCTTCCTTAACAAAACATGTTCTTTCCACCCTGTCTTTAAACTGAAAGGAATTATATAGAAATCTAGAAAAAGAAAATAAAAAGTTTGCATTTTCTTGTGTACTTTCAGTCTTCTCTGCTGTCCTTTGAAAGCTGACATTAACCTGATCATTTCTTGTCCCATAGAGTCAGACTAGCTTATTTGGTAGCCATCTCTATGTTGAGTTTGATTTTTATTTTCATGGTAGCCCCTGGGGCAGGTACTACACTTGACAAGTGAGTGGAAACTGAGACACTCAGCTATTACTTTTTAATCTGCTAAGCAGGAAAGCAAGCCTTTTAAGTGCCTGGATTGCAGGAGGTCATCATTAGTCTGTCAAGGTATTTCTTTATTGCTATCTTCCATAAATGTATTTGTAATGGCAGCTCGTAGTTTAGGCTGTTTTGAACAGACAAGACATACTGTTTATGGAAAACAGCCTTCTTAAGAGCAGGCTGTGATAGTGGGTAAAGGAGGAGAGGTTGTTTACAATATTTTAAGCCAAGCTGTTCCTTTGGCAGGAGGTTTTATGTAACAAGTGAGAACAACAAGAATTAGCGCTCTCAGCACTTCAACAAGCAGAGATTTTTGTCTGTAATGAGAAGAATGAGACTTGCTTGACACAAACTACAAAACAACACAGGAAAGATGAAAACCAAGGGCAGAAACACACTACTGAAGGTGAGGAAAAACAACTTCACTGCTCTACTGTGAATTCAAGATTCTTGCTCATTATAATGTATAATTACAGCTGGCATCATTCCAGAGGAGGGGTTGAAAGAAGGTAGGTCTTACCAACCGTGGCAAATCCTGTTGAGGAACTGACCACAGTAGCATTCTATCCAAGTTCACATAGTCCAAATCACTGCCATTTTACTTTTCTATAGCAGGTCCTTCTTTATGCAGAAATGCAAATGCTCTTTGGACTCCTGAGATCTGAAAACTGATTAGAATTTTTATGTTCCTCTGTTAGGTGTAAAAGTAGATTATCCCACGGTAGACAGCTCCTGAAATTATATACTGATCTGAGAAAATGGGAACAACTTAATTTTGTCATTGAATGGATAACTACTTTCCGCAACCAATGCCAAAGTTGTGGTGTTGCCATTTTGGAACTTTTTTTGCTGTTTTTCTGAAGTTTTGGGCAGTTTTAATGGTAAGTTTACTAATACCAGATTTTATTTACTTGAAGTAGGGTATTCATCCACATACCATTTAAAAGCAAATCTCTAGTTTGCTTTCTAAATCTAGTATGAGACTGAGAACAGCAGAGAGTTTACATATGTGGTTATTGTAATTTCTTCTGCAGCCCTCGCAAGAAGCAGTGCTTGAACCCAGTGAGGAGGCTGAGATGAAGTAGTTTGGCCATCTGTATGTGTCTGGGTAGATACCTATATGCGCAACCTCTAGGGCATGGCTTTTGTTTTTAAAAACAATGATGCACCAGGATACTGTGGGGCAAAGTGAATATTTATTGAATTCAAGCTCAGAATTCAACCTTCAGGTTGCTGTTGGCCAGATATTTCCTGTGTAATGAAATTGTAAGGCTCTTCTTTCTCCCCTTTCTCCTCCCTCCCCCCCTCCTCTTTTTTCTCTTTTTTTTTTTTTTTTTTTTTTACTCCCTTTGAGAGCAATTCCAAGGCTAGGTGGCACTGATGGAGACCTTTCACACCAGTAAATGGGGTCATCTAAGCAGCAGTGGATGGCACAGGTAACTCTGGACGCTGATTTCCTGGCTCTGAAATACCTGTTCATTCGGCGGTGTGTTTTGTTTGGTCTGGCTCCCAAAAGCACTTCACATCTCTCACATCCTAGTTCATTGATATTATTCTTCTCTTTCCAAGGTTTTCTGACAGCCTCAAAACTGGAACTAGTCATAACTGTCACTTGCTTATCCCTGCTCTTGTTGGGTGTTGCATGGCAGATGTCTGAGCTTTGCACCCCTCCTTGACCTGTAATGAATCGTGTATGTGTGCTTCATTTCATTGAAAGCTTGGGATGGGAAACTGATGAAGTGGTCTGATTGATGGGGCTAGGGCAGTAGATAGGGAGAAGCTAAGGCTCTGTGTAATGGAACAAGTCTTATCTGTGCAGCTTTCATTCTGTTTGGATACAACTGTGTGCTGCTTATTAATATTTAATTTGTATTGCACATGCATGCTGCTAAGAATGGTGCTTATCTAGGCATAAAAAGGCTGTTAATGACAGATCCTATCTGTACCTATGGATTTCCAGAATCTTATTACGGAAGCGATTCTTTTTCCCTACTTCCAGAGCTAGGGGCTCCCTTTACTTCTGCTTACTTAACTGCAGTGATTTTATTTTTCCTTTTATTATATAAGGAAAATAGCTAAGAAAATCAAGATATCCAAGGATCTTAAAGGAATTAAATTTTTACAAAAGAGTTTAAGAATTATTTGGAATGATTTCTTGCTTTTTATTTCCTGTGGGCAATGCTACTTTTGTTACTGGAGCTGTTTGGGGAAGTAAAGGTGTATGTCAAAGCCAAAGATGCATGTATTCCACTGTATTTTACCTACAGTTTTTGTTTTAGATACTGATCTGTTACACAGTTGTAAAGCAGGGGTAATATGATTGTAATAATGTATGAAAATCAGGGTTAGGTCTGCTAAGCATAAAATGAGAGTTACATTGGAGTAAAGATTTATGGGAATACTCCTAGTTGTATCAGGCAAGGATAAAACCATGGATGTCTTCTGTAAGCATATGGATATATGTATCTATATAGATATATGTAAAGTTATGACATTATGTATAATCTCCTGAACCTTATTCTTCAACAGTATGATAAAAGAATTCTTAAATCAGCAAGAGGAAGATGATCCAGGTTTTATTGCTATGATAGGATTCTTACAATTTCAGGCTGTCCTGGGTTCAGCTACTAAGAAGGAGAAAAAAATGACGGCTACTGCTGAGCCCAGGACAAAGGTCTATGGTGGTAATTTAGAAAACAGAGGATATTTTGGTTTTCTCTTTGTTTTTTTCTTGTTGTTTTTTTTTGTCTTTTTTCTTTTTTCCTTTTTTCCAGTGCTGGTATGATCTATAATTAAAGCAGGTACCCATATGTTTACATAGAAAGACAAATGGTCTGTTTATTTCAGCAGCTGTTTAATAAGCCACCAAAGCAATCAATTAAATTAATCCCAGGAAATAAAACTTGAAATAAGGATGATATCTGCAATCATTTTTATTCATGGTTGGAGACCATGCGGATTCTTTTGACAAGTTGAAAAATCTTATGGGTGATGTTGAAAACTTCCATGTACAAGTGCTAATTCAATTTCAGGGCAAAAAACCTGACTTGATAAAATGGTTTCTGTAGAGATATTACTTGAATATCAAACCCCTAAGCAATACAAAGGCAGCCAGAGTATTGTATGCTCATTACTTGAATTTTCAAATACTTAACGGTGGGAAGTATGAATATGCAAAACTTCCAGACTCTGACCAACATTTCTTGTATTCTTTTCTATTCCTGGAATGAAAAAGGCAGTGGTTTGTCATTGCATACGTATAACTGTTACTAACTCAATTTAAAGTTACGTATGGTATAAGGTCATAGGTCACTAACTCAGTAGAGCATTTAAGTAAATCAGCATCTTCACCAGCTGTAACACCCTAAATATGTGTGCAAGTGCTCTGTTGAACTGAGGCTAAAATTTCAGCCTTTGTATCTTCACAGCTGTTACGCAGGGAAGATGAAAAGTGGACCATGCATAAACAGCACCATATTAAAAAATTAAGTCACAACTATGGAGATTATAACAGGAACAAACTCTTGCCTTTAATGGTGGGGTACTACACTGTTATCCTCTTCTCTAGAAGAAAAAAAAATATATATGAGAACTTTATAATGAATGTCCCAGGTGGGGGAATGGTTTGAATAAAAATTCCTCTCCTATATGGAAGACCCCTTGATCTCCATGAGGATTTTTGGGATTTACTACCACGTTGGATCTGAAGGTGCCAAAGGCACTGTTAATGTACCTAATTTTAAGTTCTGGCCCAGATCCTGCAAACTCTTGTTTGCATATATAGTCCATTATGCATGAATATTTTTTGCCAGATTTCCAATAGCGCACCAATATTGGATAGACAAAAAAGATAGTTGTGCAAGACAGGATCTTGTGCTTACCACTGAATGCTCAAAGCTTAGACATCTATTCCTAAATGAGACAATAAGAACTACAAGAGCCTGGGTTTTTTAAATGCTAAATTCATTTTTCTATAAATAAACAAGACCACCAATCTCTGCAGATTAACAGGGAAGTAGCAAGTCTATTTGTATGTATTTGAATAGGTTTTTAAAACACATTTTTCTTACATCTAAAATAGAAAACCTGACCTGTGTGTAACACTGAAGAATGACATAAAAAGGCAGTTGATATGCCATGAATGCTTTTATCTTTTACAAGACAAGTTTTTTTTTTGTGCAGGCATTAAAAGATTTGGTTTGCAAGCTTTTCTTCTGGGATACTTGCAGTCTTTCTCCTCCTTGCTAGCCCTTGCTGGTACCATTTGCAAGAGAATTCTCAGCTGCCTGAGTCCCTTGATGGTGGCAAATATCATAACTTAAGACAAAAGCATCAATGCTCAGAGCAAACAGCTGGCAACATTTGTATTTGCTCTGGGCTCCCTAAGTCCTAGTGCTCTAATGACTTCAGTGGGATCTGCTGGAGCATGTCTGTCTACCTTCACTTCAGCCTGAATGCTCCTGTTTCCTTTCTGTGGAAACCAAGCGGTACAGTGGGCAGTGGAGCATGACCTGGTGGTGTTTCAATATGGAGATAGGTGATCGTGTGCCCTGGGAGCTGGATGGTGCTTCAGGGTCCTTAGCATATGCTAAATTGCAGAGGAGGAATGGAAGAAGAACTGTCATTGCAGTCTGGAAATGTGGCTGGAATCTGAAATGAGACTCAGTAAAAGCAGAGCCCCTCAATTGTTCATTAGTATCTCCACAGTGAATTTTCTCCATGGACAAATTTTCAGCTGATTATTTTTTTTTCCCATGTCTCCAATACCTAACCTAAAATGGGAAAATCAGTTGGTGTTTCTGCTTAAATATTGTCAAAGAATTTGTCTACCTGCTTGCCCACTGTAAATGTGCAATAACGTACTAGCTGACACATATTAAGTGTATTTTACTGACTTCAAGGAATTTTTATCTTCAAGAAACCCACTGATCATCTGTAAAATAAGCTCATAAAAATGAAGAGATAAGCACAGTGAAGGAATGGCATCACTTTTACATGCCCAAAGCTCAGAACATGCCCCAATCTTAACTACAGAGGGCACTGCCAACTACTGACTAGAATTTAAGGTTTTAGCTGCCATGTGTCTTCCTATCTAATAACTGACAAGTAATTTGAACACTAATCAATATACTGCTTCCTGGAGTTGTACACATTTCCTAATAATCAATCTGGATTTTTGTTTGGCTGTCATTTGTTAAAGATGATCAGAAAAGAAGGGGTTTGAATATAAATGAACTATCCTATTTCTCTAGGCTGTGCCTCTCTGTGTTACTTGGTGTTAACTCTGTAGCTTGCCTTTATGCATAAGAAAGCTGGCTCTATATTTTGGAGTGCTGAATAGAAAATTAAAAATGCAGACCAGTCTTTAGGAACATTTCACTTACTGTTTTAATAAACTTTTGTTTATGCCTAGAGGTGCCATTAAATTACCAGCCAGACATTAATATACAGTACACAAGGGATCTTGTATATAAGCAATGATTATTACTGTGTGACTCGGATAAAGCTTGCTATAGACATAGATAGTTGGTGGATGGGAGATGAAAAGCAAATACCTGTCTGGAGGAAGAGTGGTAGTACATAGGCAGAGGATGTGCCATTTGGTCTATGTCATGGTTTAAGCCCAGGACAGTCAGCTATGTTTAGAAGCAAGTTATTTTCTCAGAGCAGAAGCATGACTCAAGGGGACAGCAGACTGTCATAGTAGAAGAACCTATGATTTCCTTCATAAAAATAAGGGGAAGCAAGCACATGGTGTGGATGATTCTGAAGCTAAAGATACAAAGCATTTTCAAGTGAAGTATTGTTCTGGACCCCCTTAAACAAGGAGTCTTCAGTTGCTGACTCTGAGTGTGCAAGGATGCTGGGAATATTTAATTCCAAACACAATTTTTCTGTGCTTCTGTATCTAAGTAAGAACATAACCAAAGGAAGTAAAGACTGCAAGAACAAGCTGGAATAAACATAGGCCATGGATATCACACTGAAAAGTATGTCTGAGTAAAAGGGTATAGAGGTAAAACTGGAAAGGTGTATTTTGCTGCAGGCCTTGTACTTGCATGCTTTCACAGACAAGTACAACTTGAAATGGGGGATTGCAGGAGTGAGTCCATCTAGAAGGAAAAAAAATCAAAATCCCTCCAGCTTCTGAAAAAATGTATGCCAATTAATTCTGAACTGGGATTTTCCTTTACATTTGATCTACTTAAGAATGCACCAAAAGAAAAGCTTCCTATGAGGAAAGCTTAGAAATGCTCTCAGTGGGAAAAGGCACCATCGTAACTCTCCCACTTCCTTAAAGGAATCAGGGTAGAACTCTGCTTAATGCACATACTCTAAAGCAAATATAAGACCCTACCTAATACAGTCTCCCTAGGTTCTGCTGCCGAAAAACCCCAAACAACCAACAGATGATCATTCCCCATCTCTGTTCTTGTTTTTCGCTTCCCTGCTGCATTTCCTGAATAACTTGTACTTACAAGAAGAGTTCCTTCCTTCTGTTATTAAGCGCAGGCTCTGGCATTAAAGCTGCTTATATGGAAAGAAATGGTGAGACGGGATGAGACTTGTGAAAAGAACAACTCGAAATCGACCTAAGATGAGCTGTGTGGTATAAGCTGGATAGATATTAGGCAGTGAATAGTGCTACTTGCAGGTCTTTGTAAAACCTGAGTATGTTGTAGGAATATTTAAAGTTCATAGAAGAATAACTCTTTCTTTCCTTGGGAAAGGGAAGCAGAGGGCAGAGTATCCCAGAGGTAGAGCTCTTCAGCAGTGGACTTGCAAAGGCATGGAGCATAGGAGAAGGGAGGAGTCAGGGGGTTTAGCAACTTCAGCGGCTGTGCCAAAGAAACAAGTGATGGTGTCTGAGCACTGGATTTGCCAGAGGTGTAAAAGTCTTGCCTCCATGTATTTGCTTCCATGTTTTTGTTTTTCATTTGTCATTATTTGCCAGCAATACAGAGTCATGTCCTTTGTTTTAGTTCAGCTTTATTTCCTTGTCCTTATATGATATTGTTTTAAGTACAAAGTGTCCCAGTTTTCTTAATACTTCATCATTTATTAATGCCACAGATTGCAGGATGAAGAGTTCTCAGCATCTTTTTTTTTCCCTGTATTGTCAGATATAATAGCTGATGTTATTGGGTAGCTCCTAAAGAATCTCTTCCTCTCTGGTTATATTTTTTTCCCCTATATAGTGTATTTCCCAATACCTTATCTCACTACCTTACTACTCATTTTTCTGGGGAGTCTGCTTTCATATTTGAGGTAATTTTTCTGATTAACTTGGGGGGGGAGGCAGAAGTGAACCTGATCAATATCAGGCATATCAGACGCATTTATTAATGTGTCCTCATGCCTCTCTCAGAGAGGACTTGTGAGGATGTCTGCAGGAGGTGGAGGAGGAGCTTGAGCTTTAACTCAGTTCAGGGTACTGCTAGTGGGGATCTCCTGACAGCTTTGGCCTGGTGGTCCCCATTTGCACTGAATCATCAATGGTATTAGTCACTGCAGCTGGTACTAATAAGGGCTACAGTGATGTTAGGTCTGATAAGTGTATATGCACTACAGTTACTTGACTGCAAGTATGACTGTAAGCTTCCCTATTAGCATTTTCAGAAAGGTCTGATTTACTAAGGAAAGAGCAGGCAAAACCTTCCTTTGTAAATCTGTACCCTAATATGTATAACAAGCTGCTTGGTTTCCATTCCATAGGGGGAAATCGTGGCTGGTGAGGACTAAATGGTCAGGCTGCAAGTTATGAACATGGTTTGATGCTCAAAATAGTCAACAGAAGTTAATATGCCAAGCTAAGCACAAATGATGTGTTCATGCTTGCACATGTTGCATATAATGCTGACCCTGAGACTCTAGTCTCCTAAATGACCAAACTGGCCATGGTCAAGTTTCACCATTACTCTGTCTGGGGAATGTACTTGGCTTTTCTCCAAACTGATGGAGAGCTGGGTCCAGGCCTGTGGTGAAGGCACAGCAATGACATGCAAACATCCAAGAGGTATGAAGGAACAGGTGCTATAGCAGGATGCAGTCAAACTGGAAAATCTGTGGAAGTCTAAGGCAACTTCTCTGGCATTTTCCCTTGCAGAAACTAATGAATTTGCTTTGTTTCTCTGCACCTTTAAACTCTTTTGTATTGTTAAACTCAAAAGTGACAGGCACAAGAGAAATCAGGTCCCACCTTCAATTCAGCTGAGTGAATATGAAATTTAGAGCATGGGCTGTCCTTCCTCTTGGAAGGTTTTTATTCTGCAAAATATAGCAGAGGTTTTTATATTGAGACTGCTTTTTTTTTTTTTAGGTGTTTTGGTATGATTATTATAATACTAGAAGGGTATTTTTGTAAGTAAACTTTAAAAACCATGCTGTCTCTGAAGTGTCTTATTAACAGGTTAATTCAGTCAATTCCAGTTGTGAAATCATCCAGAGAAGCTATTTCATGTTCTCAGCTTCATTTTTCAGTTTTAAATATGTACACCTTTTCTTCATTTAAAAAATATTTTTTAATGTTTTTAAATGGCAGCTAAAGAAGCCCATAGTGTGTTATGTGAACAGCTTTGTTATGCCAGTTGCTTTTTGGTTTTCTTTTTTCTTTGCTAACTTTTTTTTTTAATCCAACCTTCTGAGTCCGTTATAGCCCTGCTGTATACTGGGAAACCATATTTCAACTGCAAACATGAAAATTTCTCTAATCTATATGGTATCTTGGAGGTCTAGGAGGAGAAGGCAAGAGAATATCATGAGTGGAGCAGCACTCAGCCGGGTTCTGTTTCTCTGTAAGAACCAAGCAGGTTCTAGGAAAGGGATCAGCAAAGTCCTTGTTTGTTGTCTTTTAAATTTTCTTAAAGGCTAAGATCAGTGCATGAAAATTTCACAATAGGCTCTTAAAGAAAAAAAAAAATGCTTATTTTTAAATACCTAAACATGAGAACTCTTTGTTACAAGTCAAAATCTTCTCAGCATTATGGATTTAAAGCCTTGGGAGTGGAGGGTGGGGGAAAGAGTACTATTACAGAAATAAACCAAATAATCACAAAACCTTTTATCATCTTTAAGCTTCTATGTAGAAGAGTATACATATATGTGTGGTTTAGTCCCATTAAGCACTGTTCTAAATTGAACTTGTATATAATTCCTATTACTGCATTTTGCTAATGGTAGTAAGTCCCACACCTGGCAATACCAAAGTGCCCACAGGTATTTGCTAATATCCAGTAGCAACAATTGAAAGATCCCTTGCAGATGCCTGAAATAGTAAAAGGACCTAGGCCAGGATGGAATAACAGTTGTGAATTCCATTTCTATAAGGAAAAACAGCTAATGGGATCAGTATAGCAATCTGTTCAAGCGCCTGAAAAAATCTGAGATCATGCTATTAAGTGCTTGTGAGAAATACAAATGCGCTGTAAACCGTCCCATATATTTCCACTTTTTCTCCTCAACTTTCCTATTTATAATTAACACCTCTCTTTATCTTGTTCATTCTGAATATCTTTGTTCTTTTCAAGTTAAATTATTTAATACTATCTCTTTTTCTCATTTAAGCTCCCTTTATCTCATGATCCCCTCTCCTTTATATTGAAATCTCTCCTGTCTAAATGCATAATCAGGTGACACCTGCTAGTATGGAACTTAAAAATCCCAGCACATTCCCTAAAATAATTTAACTGTGTAGGTATTAGGCAGCAAGATATGTTGTGCAGATAAGAAGCTGTGTACACAAAAGAAATAGGCTCCATATGGCTCAAATGGAAGCTGATGTCTTGGCACCGGTTACAAACCACATAAGACTGATCACTCATTACGTGAAGCCCAGAAACACCTAGTCCACTTCTGCACCTTTGCAGACATGGAAACCATTGCTCACATGAACAGTCCTGTTTATTTCAACAGATGACCTGTGAGCAATGAAGATTTGGTGTCACATAGCTACGTATGCCATAGAAGCTTTTGTATTGCGCAGAAGGAAGCATAAAGGCCTTGGAGGCAGGAATGCATTTGGAAGTCCCGAGGTATGTTTGCAGTTGAAATAAGATGAAAATTTGGTCACATGGAATCAGAAGTTAAATTCTCATTCCTCAACTGTCTAAGCCACAGCTAAATATATCACAAAATGTGGATGTAATGGAGATGTACGTATGAATGCGCCAGACCATTGGTTGAGTCCCAGTGGTTAATTAGGATATGCATATTATCTGTATGGAAACCTGATCAGGAAAGTGAAATGTTGCAGGATATACTTTCAGATGTCAGACACTAAGTTGTCCCTGTCTAAGACTGACCAAATGCCTCGATGTGGATGACAAGCTGCCTTGTAGCAAAGGAGATGCTGTTTTGCAAACAGATTTGGGACATGTGAGAGTCTTGTCAATATACAATACACTTGCAATGTTTTCTTCCTTCCTGCTCTGTGCTGGGGCAAGGCAGGGCTTACAAAGTGCTCTCTTATTTTAAAGCAGAAACAATTTCATTTCTTTCACTTGAGACTTGCTTGTTTATCATAACAATTGAAGAACAGCTTTTAAAATCAGCTAAAACATCTGGTGGTTTAAGTCTTTTGAAGCACATCTTAGTGTGATCTTAAAGATTATAGAAAACAAGAGCTATATGAATACATGTCTTTTGTAACTCAGTTGCTAAAAGAAATTTGTTACAAACTTCAGATCTCTTGGAAACAAATTTCCAGGCAAAGCATCCACTCAAAGCAACAGAGCCTAATTAAAGCTTCTTTTTCTTTAGTGAGTATAAATAAAGCTTACTTCTTTGGTCATATCTGATGACCATTGGCAAATCACTAGGGGTTTTCTTGTATTTCTTACACTCTTTTTCTATAACTGTTCTAAATCTAATACATGGTGATATTGTCTCTCTAGAGGAAAGACAGGCCTGGGACAGCACACAGGGGATGATCCTTTGGAGGGGAAAATTAGAAGAATCTTCCAGAGCCTTGGACTGAACTTGAGGCTTCCAACTTCAGCCAATTAGATCTGCTGTGAGCAAACATCTGACATTTGTTGGCAAAATGAACACAGAATTAACTTGGGTGGTAGGCAAGATTAGAAGTTCATAATTAGTATCCACCTGCAAAAAGTGAGGGGCAGAATTAGCACCATGTAAAAACTATGATGCAAAACCAGGGAGAGGCTGCTGTCTTAACTGCAGGATTGAATTATTGCCAAACTGAGGAACCTCCATACCCACTCCTTCTTTGCATCCATCTATAGCTTCTGCAGCAACTGACATTGCAACAACTTCATTCACTATGAAATTTGGTTGCTTCTAACTTGTGATTAAGTTTCAGCCTCAATAGATTTATTTTACTTTCTGTTAGTAAAGTTTTCCTGATGAATAGTGCTGATGCTGTTTGTGCCTTTCAGCCCTGCTGGTGCAGAGTGAGGCCTCTGCATCATGTAATGAATCAGCTGGGCTGCCACTGTGTTAGGAGCTCAAGTGTTGTGTGCACATCCCATGACATGGGAAACGCTGGACATATGCCCAGTCTCCTGCTGTATTCAGGTCAGAGGGCCTATGCTTCAGCTGGTGTGCTTTTGATGTAAGGACTCCGATCCATGAACTGTGCCATGCCCTAGAACTAGGGCCACCTCACCTGTGAATGAGCATCCACACAAACATTTAATAGACTTCAGATGATAACATTAACTTTCCATCTTCAGTTGAATCACCCTGTCCTTCCTGTAATCAAATCCTTCTATATGCTTTATATTCACAGCTTTATGATGGCTATTTATGCATTTATTTTCTCCCAAAGCCATCAACCTGTAGCAGTTGCACAGTGAAGTTTTACAACCTGGCACTAACATCTAAGAAGGGAGCAAGGATCAACATGCACTCCAGTAAACTCTAGTGAAACAGTGAAATCTATAACCTTAAATGCACATTTTTGATTCCCTTGTGGGTGCAGGAAAGCATATTCACTCCTTATTAAAGAAACTCAGCTATGATGTACACATGTTTAGACAAACGAACCTCACAGAATGCACATCATACACCTCCTGAAGTAGCCGAGCTCGCAGATTGAGTTTTGAGTTATAAACATTTATTTACTGGGTAGCAGACAGCACGTGGTAGGGCTGCTCTTGGAAGCCTGCATGTATTTTCAACAGAGGCTGTGTGTGAAGCACAAACTTAACCTACGTGTCGGGGCAGCACACAGCAGATCTGCTGGGTGTTCGAAGCCTGCCTGACCAAGGCAGCCGCAGCAATATGAGTTCCGTGTGTTTCGAGCTTTTTGAGCGTTTCATGCTTTATCATTTTCGGGTTAATATGATTTAGAGCGTGGAGGTTGCAACCGGGCAGGGGCTGGGCTAACGAATCCATAAGGGAAGCGCCGACAAGACAGGAGCAGAAGAAACGCGCGGTCGAGCAACACAGCGGGGGGTTACGATACTTTGTTTTAATGGAAAAATGTATTTAACACTGAAACAAGCCCAAGGCCTCCGCACAGGGGATCACCTCCAGTCTGGAAGCCCAGCAGGCATCCGCGCACGGCGACATGTGGCACACCGCAGGAGCCGACCGGCGTCAGCAAGTTGCGAGAGGCGCTTTTCCTCCTGGCAAGGCAGTGCCTCCGGGTCTGCTCAGCCCGGCCGGGCAGGCGCCTTCCTACTGCAACACCAAGGGTGCACAGCGACATGAGGGAACAGCCGGTCACTCGCGCAGCAACGGGACACGTGTCGCACCGGTGACACATTTGCGACCGAGGAGTCGCCGCCTGTCCGGAGCAAATCGCTTCGCAGTTAGGGCTGCAGGGTATTAACAGACAGCATTTCCACTGCCGGCAGCCTCGGCCTGCACAGGGGCCCGCGTCCCCTGCACCGGGATGGGGGGTGCCCGCACTCCGGGGACCGCCACTGCCTCCTCCAGCCGCTCCACGCGCGCCCAACGGCCGCAACAGAAAGCTCGTGCCCGCCTCCCGCGCGTCAAACGCGGAGCGTCACAGAGACGTTGTAATGTACCAAAACAGCGCGCACCTCTCAGCCCGCGCGCCCGCCAGCTGCCCCACCGCGCCCGCCGAGCATCCGCTCCCGCAGGGACCGGCTCTGAGGGCCGCTCTCAGGGCCTGACCGGAGACAGCAGCAACGGAGGCTTCCGGCGGCGTCGCTGTCCCGTCACACCACCCCGCGCCGCCTCGACCCACGGCGGCTGTCGGCGCTCTGCCTCGGTGAGGTGAAGCGGCTTGGGGCGACGGCAGCCAAAGCCGGCTGGCGAAGAGGGGGGTGTCGGCGCAGCGGGCGGGCCGCCGGTAGGGTGCTGCGTGTCTATTAGGAGGTGCGTGGTAGTGATGGCGGCGGTGGGTGAGACTTTTCCTGTCAGCGGATGCGGCTGGCCCTGCCGGCTGGCGAGGGGGCTGCACCCGGCCCCGGCGCTGCGCCGTG
>JANRGW010005412.1:4446-15543 GCA_024733675.1 Psilopsiagon aymara
AATGCCCCCACCCCCCTCACCCTCCCGCTCCCTTTCTTCTGAGTCCCGCTCTCTAATTCTAGATGAGTATTACTTTGCTCTTTTCGTTGGCCAAGCACAATTGTGTTATTGGAGATAATGAATTCAATCCCCATCAAAGAGTATTAGGAGCGCCTTGGCCCTGTAGTGCCTTTTTTCAAACAGGGAATGAAAGGCAGAGAGAAAATTCTCTGGGTAGCCTCCGCGATGGCAGCTTTTGAAGTGAAGGGAGGCGGGCATTGTTGTTCACATTTTTGTCCATACGGCTGAAGAAAGACCGGCGGCTTTTGATGAGAAGATGAGAACCGCCTCGTCAGTTGAGCAACAAGTTAGATGGCGAAGTCTTACCGCTGCCTACGGCCTGCGGATAACATATGTCCCGCATTAATAGGGGCTCTAGCGAACAATTGCCCGGAGGGGGGAGGGAAGCTCTGCTCTGCACCGGCCAGAGCCTCTCCCCCCTCCTCCTCTGGACACCGATGCCCGATGGGGGGTGCTTTTAAGGGAGACCCGAGGAGATGCACCATGGGTTGATGGGGTATCAGCGGGGCCTAGCGACGGGGAGGTGATGGGCGCCGGCTCCGGGCACGCGGGATAGGGGGCAGGGGGACCCCGGTCGGCGACGGTGTGTGCTGGGTCTCCTAGATCACAGATTCTGGTGGTTCTGCCAGGGCTCCTAGTGGCCGGGGGGTGATGTTCGGTCTTCTGGCACGCATTTGGAGGCGAGAGCACCCCCCCTTTCTAAACTAGAGTCTTTATTTCCACACACACACACTGAATGTGGGGTCGGGTCTTGGTTTTGCTGCCTTTTATTTTTTGTTGTTCCCTTTGCATTTCATATAACATCATGACATACCTGAAGTTTGTAAAATGCTTCCTTAGATGCAGGGACCAGGTAACGGAAAAAAAATAGAAGAGAGAAAACGCCTCTTGGTCGCATGAGATAACCTTAGAACTAGAAAACTTGTTGCATACATTTGAATAAGTTCAGACATGCTCTTATTTCAATCTCCTGCCTCGCAGTTCAAAGATTCCCCGCCCCCGGGGCTTTCTTATGCTAAAGAGGTCATTACTGAGAGTCACTATGGAGAGATCCCGGGTTGCAGAATGAGGCCCACCTCCTAGTTACCAACATGTTTACATTTTCCGCCGGTCATAACCGGAGGAAATGTGTGTTAGCAACCCGCAGGGCAGGCTCGGGGAAGAGAAGAAATAAAGGGGGAAATAAATTTCAGCTGCTGCGCAGTAGATTGCAAATCTAGGTAATTCATTAGGGAGCACTTAGAGGTATCGGGCACAAAGGCGGTGTTTGCCATAGCAATGGTTGCTGCTCCCTGGGTGAGCGCCTCTGCCCTGGTGCCCGAGATGGCTGGGAGCAGGTGAGAGTCCGCTGCGGGCCCCCCTCGGCTGAAGAGCGCGTCTGCCCCGCCGTGCCCCACTAGCGTGGCGTGGGGTGGAATTACGTGGGTCCCCCTCTCAGCTGTGTGAGGTAGCTCCCAGAGTCCTTCTGAAGCAGGCGCAGCCCTTCTAGGGGGCCACGGCACATCCATGTCACTACTCAAGGCCAGGAGATGCTTCGCCCGTGAAAGGGATGCCCCCGCCCCAGCGATGGGGATGGCTTTTCCCCCGGACGACGGCGGACTCGGCACCCTTTCACTGCCAAGTAGTGTGCGAACGGGCCCCACTTCGGAAGCGGAAATTCGGTCACCCGAAACACGTCCACCCGGGAACTCCTGCCCCCCGCTATTCCCTCCTGGGACACAGGGAAGGAGAAGGAAGGGGGTCTCAAACCCAAAGCTGGGCTGGACCACAGGTGGGCAATGCCGCCCGCTCGGGAAGGATCAGGCTACCGGAGCCGGTGGGGAGGGCAATGGCACCCTCACCTCGCTCCCGCGTCGCCTCAGCGGGGGCACCTCCGGGAAGGTCCCAGGGCAGCGGGGCACGGCGGTGCCCAGCTCCAGCTCGAGTCCCGCCTGTGGGCTGGAATAATAATAATATTATTATTATAATGTTCATTCTGCCGGTAGCTCCACCTTGGAATAACGAGTAGGTGTACAAACATTTAATGGGAAAAAAATGTAAAACAGTAGTAGCAAAATAACTACAAGTTTCCCGTAAAATAACCCGCCTGGGCAAAGCCCATTCGAGCAATGTTCCCGCAGTAGAGGCGCCACTCCGGGAAACGATCGTTTCGATGTATTCACCTAAATGTAAGTGTTCTGGGGTGGGGGCAAGAGAGGATAATGCAATTTTTTTCCCTTCGTAAGGGCAAATGGATTCTGCCATAAGGCTACATATGTATTTTAAATCCTAATGACTGGAGACAAAGGTGAGCGCTGGCAGTTTGATCTGTCCAAAGTTCAAAGATCTGAAGTCTCAATGAGTTTCTGTTTGAGGTGACTGGCGGGGGGGGAAACACAAACACCAGGGCATGGCTTGGGCCGGAAAGTTGCACTATTTGGGAGTGAAATGCGAGGTTATTTACACTAATCTATCCTTAACTGCTACTTTGTCACAATGGACAGAATAATTAGCAGAAATTAACCAGTGAGAACAAAGGCTAGTTTTCTTCTTATCGCCTCCCATTTTCCACTCTTCCATCAATTATTTTCTGCTGCTGCAAAAGACCTTTCGACACTCCAAATCGCAGAAAATGTACAATCTATTTTCTTTAGTTATTACTCTGCTTTTGCTAATGTACCTGAGAAGCCTCACATTGCATTGAAGGAAAAAAAAGATCACCCATTTTGCAGCACCGCCCTTGACATTAAAATGATCAAAATAATTGCATTTTTATTTTAGCTATTAACCATTCTTCTGTATTTCCTAACTCAATATTGCAGCGTGGGACTTTTGCGAGGACTTACGTGTACATTCTGTGACCCGGTCACTCTCTGTGAAGTGATTTTCGCCTGGTCATTGTGTGTTGTGTATATTTCCACTTGTCTCCCCTGGAAACAAATACATGCTAATTATATATATGTTAATATACACAATATATGCGTTTACATACCTCCCGAGAGAACTTTCTATCCCATGTTTGTCACAGTATTTGCTTCTTCGAGAATCAAAATTATCACAAAAATGCACAGAAAAAAACCCCATACGTTTATTTAGTCTGTTCTTAATTTCTTTTTTTTTTCAGCATGATGACTCACATATGCTCACACATATATGCTTAGAACCCGTTTTATCATAACAGAAAAGAGATAACACACGGCATGTTGTTATCGTAATCAAGCATTTTATCTACAACATCGCTGTAAAATTAAAACCATGTCGATTGCTCTTATAAGAGCTAGTTGGCGTTACAGCAAGGGAATTCATTAATTTCGGGTTTACGCTGACGGACCACTCAAATAATTCAGTATCTACTCAGCATTTGAAAACAATTTTTGAAGCTGTGCCAATGGATGAAGTGTTTTCTCGCACCCCCTTTTTACGATTTACTTGTATTTTATCAACAAGACTACGTTTCAGAGGCAACAACTGACCGGGCAGTACTTTTCTCATCTTTCAGTCCCGAATATTTAAAATTAATTTCTTCTAATAAATGTACCTCCTCCTATTGTTTGCCGATGTAGAGGTCAGTGTTGTCCATTCTCACTTGGAAAACAACCCAGGAGGTATTATTTGTGATTTTATTTCTGCCTCCTGATTTGAGCAGCCGAAGCTGGTTTTAGTCCACCGACTTTTCCCTTCTCCGCAGGGAAAGAGCTGCTGGCAGGTGCTCCGAGGAGGTGCCATGGGCGAGGGCCCCATCCTGCCCCCCTTGCCAAGGGAAGCGGCGTTGCTGCTCCCCGCTGCAGAAGGGGGCCCACCGTGCCAGGGCAGGACCAGCCCAGCCGTGGCTGCTCGGCCCTGGCGGCGGGGCTGCCCCTGCCCAGCCCCGCGGCATGGAGCCCTGCCGGCCCCGCTCCTCCGGCGCTCCCCATTCTCCCCCGACACAGGCCGGGGCCTCCTCACCACCCAAACTCCGTGTAAATCTTTACAGAGCTCCCCCGCCACTCTGAACTACTCCACGCTTGTATTTAACAAGCCGTTTTCTCTCCCTCGCACGTGGCCAGTGGGAGATAATTGCCGTGAAGAAAAAGGCGAAGTTCCCCTAAAAACTGCGGTGAGGGCCGGAGCCCGCAGACTACCGACCCCCAGTTTTGCCTGTATCCCGGTCGCGGGGCTGATACCATCTGTGACATGGGCAAAAACCCGTACCCTTCAGCTCCTTTCCTCCTGACACAGGGTGCGCCGTCCGGCTGAAGGAGATGCTCAGAAACTCCTCTCTGGGGGCGGAGGTGCACTCTCTTCCTAGGGAGCTTACTTTTAGTTTGTTTTTGCACTGTATCTGGGTTCTTTTTGAATACAGGATTACAACAGCAGCAGCAGAACAGCTAGGAGCGGGACAGAAAACGAGTGATTCTTCTTCCCTTTGTGTTGATTTCCTAGTTGTAAACTGATGACAGAAAGCTGCTCTCCCTGCGTCGGGGTTCCGGGTTTTTAACATGAGTCGCATCCTTGTTATGTCAATGGATCATTGCCCACCGCAGACATCATTTGCCTGTGGGAAGGAGTACAGTCTCAATGGCGAGTGGCGAAAGGGGACATGCTTGCATCCGTGACAGGCTCCGCTCCTTATCTCTGAGACGTTTGGAGCCGCGTCGGTCAGCTTAGAGCTTTCTATTACCCACGCCCCGAATATTTCCATTACACACTGTCTGTGCTCCTTAGCTGCTATGCGAAACCTGCTGTCTTATCGCTGTCGGTCGATTGATATTTTCAGTGTACAATCTCAAGGTATTAAATCAATGTCTCCACTCTGCAGTGGACATATTCTCTACAGACTAGTCCGTGGAAGACAAGTGAAGTCCTGCTGAATATGGGCTTCACTCTGTCTCGAGGCTCAAGAAGCTCCTTTTGGAGGAAGAAGAGGGACTTTAAATAGGACCCACTGCTCGGACTTGGGGCAGAGCAACCCCGAGCTGCGGGGGATCTCTTGGTGTTTGCCGATTCAGGAAACACAGAGGACGAAGGGGGCACAGCAGGGTCATGAGATGCCCTACAAACCCGGCTTCCCGGGCACAAAACCCCTTACTCCCGCTGCGGGGTCCTCAGTAAATATCCGCCCTCCCTAGAGCACCCGCATAGGGCAGCACCGGAACCGGCTCCGCTTGGGCGGGAGCGCGTGCCCACCGCTAGCCCCCCGCCGCCGGGCTGCCAGGGGAGCTCTCCGGTGAGTTTTTCACTGAGTAGTAATGCTGGATGAATTTGGTGAGATTTTTGGGACGCTCGCTTGGCTTTCCTGTTCTAAATCGACCCTTAAATTTAGATTGTCGCCGCCGGCCCTAACTCGTCAGGGGGGCAATTATGTGATAATTACGAGAATTGCACAGTTCTTTTATCTGGCGGCCGGGCACGGAGCTGGCTTAATACAGCGAAATCTGTTCACGTGTAGATTCCCCTCCCCTGGCGATGCTGCTTGCCGGGGACAATACTGCCGCTGTTATCACCGGGGTCGATCCGAGCCAGGGCTACGGAGAGGGAGCTGGGCCTGGAGCTCGCCCCAGCCCATCCTGGGGGGAGGTGGAGCCGCGCTAGAGATGCTCTATCCGGGTTCGCCTCGTCCAGTGGAGAAAAGCCGGGTCCCTCTGCCGCCGCCCCTGCCGCTAAGTACCCAGGAGGCGACACCGCCTCGGATGGCTTTGTCCCTCCCTCTCTCAACCTACTCCTGCACCGTGAATCAAAAAAAAGAAGACATTCCCCGTCCCGTCCACACCAGCAGAGGTCGGTGGCATCGCAGTCCCCGCAAACCCTCCCTGCGGGGGCATCTCCTTCCTCCGCGCCGCACAGACCACTCCTCGTCACATCCGTGCGTTTGTTTCCCTGGCACATGGCTCCGTCCGCGGTAACCCGTCCCAGAAATTTTGAAATAAAATAGCAGAAGTCTTTCATTGTTAACATTTGATTTATTTAAAGTCCTTAACTGCAAATGATCAAAACCATACTTCACGCATTAAATTTTCAGTTATCGTTTTAAATCAAAATATTATTTCAATCACAATCACATTTATAAAATTAACAACATTTCTTAAATTCACGTGTAATTCTTTTTAAAATGTCATTTAAAGCAATTTCCAGCTGTAAAGAAAGAAAAAAAAATATAAACCATGCAATAAATTAAGAACATTGAAACAGCGAACAGGAATAATAATAAAACCCGTCTGACTATGCTAACACCGTGTAAAACTGTGGAAAGTGCATTAACACTGGATGAAACAAGCTAACGATGGCGATAATTAAACGGCCACAAAATAAAACAAAAAAAATAAACAAGTTAGAAAAGGGGAGAGAAACAGAGCTCTCCTCTCTTCCTTATGTCGGTGTAATAGTCAAAGATGCCTGGGGAAAAGGGAAAATAACCTTGTTATGGACACACAGTTCTAGCTCGTACACAATGAAGACACTTAACTTAAATAAGCATGTCATCCACATGTTGATGAGAGTTCCTGATGAACGAGAATCTTCAGTAACAGATGTGGGGGGAAAAAAAAAATCCAACTGGCTGTGACCTCTTTTAACTTTATGTTATACCCCAAGACAGGTAACACTTGGGATAAGAATAAGGGTCGCATCCTGCACTCCAAAGCTCCAGTTGGTCCCCTCGGGAGTGCAGGATCCGGCCCGCAGCATTTGAGTGTATGCGGGTTGTAGTAGCCGAAGGTTCATTTTGCAAGTATCAAAAGGATGATCTTAGAAAGTAAATAGTCCTCTTGTTGCTTAGAGATTCTCTTAGTGTTTTGCTACTTCACAGCAGTATTGTCCTTCAAAGCCTTTTTAATTAAAAAAAAAAAAAAAAAGTCTTAAATGTCTACTCGCTTCTTCATCTCCGTATTGTTAAAGTATTGCCACATACCTGTAAACTTACATGAGATTATAGAGCACAGAAGGGGGGAGACAAGTGGGCGGAAAGCACAAACAAGTAGTTTACAAGCTCAACAATTTTTTCTTCTTTTTAATAACACCCTGTAAAGGCTGGGGGGCCCCCGGGGAGAGGGACTGGGCGGCAGCCGTGGGGGGTATGTACAAGCAGGACGCAGCCGGCTCCGCGGGAGGTCGCGGCGGATTGTAACAACACACTACGCGCGTTGCGAGAGAATTCAAAAGTAACAGTCCTCTGCACGCAGAGCGCGGGAATATCTCTGTTTGACGCAGGGAAAGGAAAAGAGAGAAGCCAAGAAAAAGCGGGGTGAGGGAGAAGAGGGATTCTTCCCGGCGTCGGGGGATGCAGAGCTAGGAGGTGTTTAGCACGGGTCTGGAATACACACCTTGGTAGTAGGAGGGCTCTAGGGCCGAGGGCTCAATGCTGCTCCGGCCCGCCATGGAGGAGCTGCCCAGGGGCAGCCCGCCTGGGATGCTGGCCCCGTAGGAGGAATATTGCAGCGCCTGCTCGTAGGCTTTGAAGTCCAGCTTGTGTTGCTGTTCCGATGAGGACATGAGGTTGTTGATGGAAAAAGGGTGGTTGAAGGAATAGTGGGGATCGCCCTTGAGGTGGAGCTGGGGTTCGTGGGCTAAGGAGTGAGGGGGGTGCGGGACGGAGGCCAACGCGGGGACGGAGCTGATGGTGGAAGAGGCCGAGGCCGAGGTCTTTAGTTCCGTGCCCGACCCGCTGTGGTCCATAGACTGGGGACTGGTGGACGGGTTGGAGCCAGAGAGAGAGGTGCCGGTGTCCAGCTGCGCGGGTTTATTGTGGCCTCTGTGCAGTGGGGAGCTGGAGCTGGAACTGGAGGCCCCGGCCTGATCTTTCCTGCCTTCCTGAGGAGCTTTGCTGTTAGCCGGTTTCTCGCACTTGAAGCGCTTTTGCCGGCGGAGATAGCACCCGTTTTCAAACATATTGCCAGAGTCGGGATGCAGGGTCCAGTAGGAGCCCTTGCCGGGCTTGTCGGGGGAGCGGGCCACCTTTACAAAGCAGTCGTTGAAAGAGAGCGAGTGGCGGATGCTGTTTTGCCAGCGCTGCTGGTTCTGCCGGTAGTAGGGGAAAAGGTCCATGATCCACTGGTAGATCTCACTCAGCGTCAGCATCTTGCTGGGCGCCTGCTGAATGGCCATGGTGATGAGGGAAATGTAGGAGTAGGGCGGCTTGGCGTGGGGGTAGCTCCGTTTGAAGGTCTTGGCGTCCCGCGTCCTGCCGAGGTTGGACTGGGTGTAGGCCATGGGGCTCATGCAGGGGTTCATGCCTCCGTAAGGGCTCAGCCCGTTCATGGGGGCCGGCTGGGCAGACATGGCGTTGATGCCGCCGGGGCTCAGGGCCGTGCCCATGGCGGCCACGCCGGCCGGCATGCCGTTCACCGGCCCCGCCGAGCCCGCCTGTATGCCGGCCACAGCCCCAGGGCTCAGGCCGGCCCCCAGTCCCGTGTTGGCGTAGGACATGTTGAAGGAACTGGAGGTCATATTGCCACTTGTCGTCATGGTGTTCATGGTCATATAGGTGTTCATGGTGTTCATGGAGCCCAGCCCCGAGTTCATGTTGCTCACGGGCACGGAGGAATAGGCCTAGGGCAGCGAGACGGAGAGAGCGGGTTAGGCAGGCAAAGAGGGGTGGGCAAGAAAGACTCCGGCGGGCCCAGTCCCGGACCCTCCCTCGCTGCCCGCCCTGCCCAGCAAGCTGTGTACGTGTCCTGCCACGGGACGACTTCCACTCCCCCGCCACCCGGGAGAGCGCTTTCCAGAAACAGCATAGAAAGGCCGCTGGCGCGATGAAAAGGGCTAATTCACATTTATACGTGTTTATAAATAGACACAGCGCAGAGGTGCTGGGTTCCGGCGCACTTCCCTTTTACCGGCGTGCCGCGGCTTGCCGCGGGCTGCGCCGGGATCACCGGGGCGCAAGGACCGACGACCTCCCCAGGGCAGCTCCGCTCTGCACCCCTGCATGGCCGGGCTGCGGTCCCTGTCTGCCCTGTAAGGAGGTTTACGCCCGGACTATTCCCGCTGTTCTGCCGATTTTGTGTTCCGTCTCGCAGGTTAAATATTTAAATTCATCAGATTATTGAAATTTAGGGGCGTACACTGCCTGCGCAAAGCAGAAGTTCAACTGCCTCCACTTCGTTAGAATAATCTCATGCATCTCTTCTCCCACCCTGCACTGATTTAAATTTCTATTCTTACACAAGATGGAACAATGTCTTTACAAAAAGAAAAGAAAAAAAAAACAAACCCCAAAACCTCCACACCAAACAACAACAACAACAACAAAAACCAAACAAAACAATCGAAACAACAATAACACACACACAAAAAAAAAAAAAAAAAAAAAAAGCCTCCCAAAACCCAACAGCAACAGCTCAAGTCCGCGCATTTTTATCTGTGGAAAGCTTTCCCCTTGCCCGCATTTTCTATAAAGTCAGTCTTTCAATTACAGTTAAAAAAAGAAAAAAACAAACCAAAACCACAACCCACACCAAAACACCAAAAACTTTCCCAAAGTACGAAAACCCTGAACTTTCCCTGCCTGAAATTTTCTACGATTGCCCTGTATGCAAAAATTGTAGCAGCCTACCACCCAACACAACTCTTTAAAAAAGCAAACCCGGAAAGCCTGAAATTGTGCTTTCCAGTATGGCATCTGATTTAACAGAAAGGAGAAAGATGTTCCCAGTTTACCTCCAACAAAGGCAATACGGCTCAGAAAAGGATATTTAAGCGTCTATTAAATGTACAAAAGTCATTACTACTCACTACAAATGCCATGAGCTTATAAATACGCTTTTAATTTAGAGAATCACATTAATTATTTGGGATGGTAGAACACGGATGAGTTTCCCACCTTGCATCCATGCAGTGATTCAAATTAAATATCAAAAAAGACAGAGGAAAAACTAGCAAAACCGAAGGTAGCTTAACTTTATATTTGTGGACAATGAGCATGGCGAGGATAAATGAGTCTGGAAATGGCACGTAATTAGGATGACCCTTATTTGCCCTTAGCCGACTTTCCTTTATTAAATAAGATGACGGCAGGGTGACACGTATCTGCCTGTGCCCGCGTGGCCCCGCGGGCGCTAGGTGCCAGCTCCGGGGTGCAGGGCCGAGGCGTGGGGACTCTAGAGCCGTGTGTCCGGGTGTGCTGATGCAATGCCCGGGTGCGCACACCTAGGTGCTTGTCTCGCCACCACGCTTCCTTGAAACGGCTCCTTCCCGGGCGGGAATCCGGGGGGCTGCTAGGTGCTGCCTTCTCCTAGCGACTCCCCTCCTGCAGAGCCGCAGCGGCACGGTGCCAACCTCAGGCCCCCCAGGGCAGAGGCGCGCCGCGGGGAGGACTCCGGCCGCTTCCGTGGCCCTCTCCTCTGCCGTAGTTGATGGCGCTGGGGCCGATTCTCCCCCTTCTCTTGCACCGCTTTGTCAAATAGCCGCTGGGGGGTGGATAGAGAGGTGGGAAGCGCCTCCCAGGGTGCCGCGGGCCGGGCCGAGCCTGGTCCGGGACAGTGGGTCTTGGTCCGGGCCCCTTCTCCCGGTCTGGCTCTCGGGTCCTCTCTCGGCAGCGCCGCCAGCCGGCCCCCGGCAGCAGCACTCGCCACGGACAGCCCGACTTGCAAAGTACGAACAAACGGCTGTTCCACCCCTTCTTCTTTATTTTCGCTCTGCTTTAACAGGTGAGGCCCCCGGCGACGGCGACAGATATTCCTGTGGCCCCTCCGTCGGGCCCAGGAAAGGCGCTGCTCCGGTCCCGGGGCACGCTTGCGACTGGGTCCCTCGCCCCACCCCCCCTGCCGCCGTTGCCATCTGCAGGGAAGGAGCCGGGGGCCGGCAGCGCGGCGAGTCCCCCGCCCCGAGCCAAGAGTTTACGGGGCGCTTTTGTGAGTTCCGCAAGAGGAGATTACGCCTTTTAGATGAGATCAAGAGCTGCCCCCGGTCCCCCAGCGGGGCCGCAGGCTCCCCGAGTCTCCCTCAAACGCCTCCTGGGGCTCTCGGAAGCCGTGTTTTCCTCGGGGAAGTCTGCCCAGCTTCAGCGCTGGAGGGAGAGGGAGGCACGTTTGCTCTGGCAGGATCTGGAACGCTAACCGACTCCTCCGATTGTTGCCCCCCCCC
>JANRGW010005413.1:0-32037 GCA_024733675.1 Psilopsiagon aymara
CACCAGCCCCAGTGACAAGCACAGCAGCTACACCAGCCCCAGTGACAAGTACAGCAGCGTCATTTGAGAGTTCTGAACGTTTTGAATGGCCTTTGGGTACCCTTGAGACCTGCCTGCTGATTGTGATGGGGGTCACCCTGTTGGCATGCATGCAGAGTGTGTTTTACCCAGGACCATTCTCTCTGGTCCTGAGAGTTAAGCAGAGTCAGGTGTGGGCCTTGTCTGGGGTTAGACAACGGTATAGGAGGACAAGGGATTTTCCCCAAAGCTGGTCTGAAGGTAGTGGGTTATCTCAATTGATTGTTCACAGTCAGTTTCAGATTGATCTGCTCCTTCTCTCTTTCCCCCTTCTCACTACTGCACTTGACTAGTCTTTTGAACTGTGTGAGTGGCTTAAACCATGACAAATTCATCTGTATGTATTCTGTTAAGTGTTAAGGAAACACTTGAACCCAGAAGAACAGCCCTCTCTCAACAAACCAACCCACCCTGTTATATTATGGTCCTTACTGGAAAGCTGAAGCCCAAACATCTTTGTTGTCACAAAGAGGTAGCCTATGGAGATGGCAGCTGGTGAGATGTGAATGATCATTATGCTGTGTCAAGTCTTATTTTAGAGACCATAAGTATACCTTTGGAAAAGAAAAACAAGCTACTTCACCACTCTAGAGAGAAACATAAATCATATATTTTTATCACCTCAGAAGACCACTAGAAGATGAGCTCTAATATTTCAAATGCGACAAGCAATCTATACACATGAATCACAATTTGAGTTCCATTACAGCTGAGCTGATCTGTACCACTGGGTGCTTTGTGGATTTTACTCTAACAGTATTAAGTAAAAACCCAAAGCCTTTTGTGATAAATATGTAACCTTTTACAGGAATGTGCAGAGTTGTGGTCCAGAACAACAGTTTTGGCATTGCCCTTTAGGCTTTAATAAGAAAATACTACTGCCAGTTTTGACCTCTCAGTATTATTCTCTGTAAGGAAAATGTGTGTATTAGTAGGAGGCTGATACTGCAAAGGTAAAAGAAAAGGAGAAATACTGAAAGGATTTATGGAAGATGCCCAGAGAGAGATTGCAGAGAGAGGTAAGTAGATGAGCCAAGTTTGAAGAGAGAGGGATCTTTTGTTCCTTCTGCTGCCTTTGTTAGACCCAGTATTTTCCTCCTGGACTCAAGGATTTCTGCAGCAACCCAGTGTCAGTTGTTGTCAGGCCTCTGTAGTGCAGCCATTACCTGAAGTCCTTTTGAGTCTCCTTTTGAGAAATATTTCCACAGCAATATTTTCATAGAGGTTGTAATTTTCTTTGTATCACTGGTATTCTGTTTTGTGTTACAGTAACGTGGGCTTTGCTTGCAATGAATCAAAGTTTAAATTCTTTCACCTTTGAGACTTTTAATCCTCTCTCTTTGCTTTGGGGGAAAAAAGAGGAGTGCTGTCCAGTGCACTTAGTGAGGTAGCTGGAGACAGAGGGTAGCCCATAAGGTTAATTTTCAGGTAGATTGGTTGCTGTTTTGACATTCTCACTTTCTTTTCAGACATCTTTTTGTTCCTTTCCCTTTCATGCTTGGAAATTATTAGATATGCTAGAACAAAACTCAAAGTTATGCTCCTAAAGCCTATTAAAAAGAGGCTGCAAACAGAACAGTGTGAACACATGTCAATACCTGAGTGTTTCCCAAGTGGCTCTAGCTCTCTGTGGTGTGATAACAAGACATGTGGGAGGATTTTTCTTAGCTTTTATCTTCCTTATATTGATGCTCCTGACTTTTTAAAATTCATTTTGTCAAGTGGCACTGCAGCAGAAACAACAGCAATGTGGAAACGAGGTAGTTCAAGGCTTGTGCTGTGGTATATCAAGTCTTTGCCTCCAGGCCATCATATCTAATTCAGCCCAAGTTGGCAGCAGTCAGCAATCACTGCCAACTGACAGCTGTTTGGTGGCCAACACACAGTGATTTAGCTAGTAGTTCCTACCAGACAGATGTCTGTAGTGTAGCAAGTGTGAGTGTATCTGGCATGTATTTCATTTTCAGAGACTGGAAAATGTGGGTGTACCTCAACTGCAGCTATTTCTGTTTAGTAAGGTTAAAAAGGACACCTGAATTTAGGCAACAAAGAGCTCAGCATGTGCACAATGATCTCTCTACTGCGGAGGTTAACCCTCCTATTCTGGGGTTAAATCCTGATGTTATGGTACTCATCCCTTGGAGCGCCTCCATTGTATCTCCATAAGCACCTTGTGGTGGGAGGGAGAAGAGAGGCTGTAGCTTGGTCTTTGTAGATGGCTGTGCAGAGGGATGTGGGAGGAGACCACGCTGTGTGGGGACCAACCCTACTGGTTGAGGCAGTACTTCAGCTGTGTTGTCTGTTAATACCTTACTTGAGTACGAGCAATGAATAACAAGGAAAAGTTAATACAGGGGGAAAAATGAGTCTGATTCATTTTTCTTTGTGTGGACATATGGAAGACTAGAATTAATCTTTTGAAAACCATGAATTACTTCATGTAAAATCTGTGCTACTAAGCAGAAAATCTATCCTTCTGAGAAAACAAATCAAGAGAATTCTTCAAGATAATACCTAGTTTTGTGGGGAAAAAAGGGGGAAGATTTTTCAGTTTACAGTATCACCGAGCATTGGGATATTTAAACAGCAAATCAGTGATGGGTTTGATTCAGTATTGTGAAAACAGTTTTGAATTTTGGAATTGCAACAGCAGTAGAGATCCTCAAGCAAACAGAGACATGGGGTCAAGTTTCTACTGCTCCATAGTCATCTTTTTGTTCCATTGGCATGGTGTAAAGCAGCTTAAAATGGGTTGTCCTTGATCCCACTTGTGCTGCAGGAGTTCCTGTGTTGCAGGGAAAGAGAATTGTCCTAGCAATTGAGTGAGTCTGGGGGACTGTGACAGTCACCTATCAACTCAGCAGTTGAATCTGCTCCATTGCTGTGATGGACATTGCCATGTCTTATCTGTCCTGCATTGCAGCTGCTGGCTGCTTTGCAGAGGCACTGTGCCTTCATGCTTTAGGTTACCAGTAAGGCAGGTAGGATTGTCAGTGCTGCACACTTGTGATGCTGTTGTATGTGTTTGAAAATTCTGCATCAGTTTTTGTCTCATAACATTGTCACAGACAAAACCCCAAATGCATGTGTTAATTTTTCAGAGTTAAAAAAATAAGGGATTTCATGAAGAACAGCAGAAGGAATCCATTGCTATGATACAGGAATTTTAGGTCTATTTTAAGGAATACTTCTGTACTAAATTTACTTCCTTCTTTATTCGTGGAAACCTGAAATGGTTTGGACTGAAAGAGACCTTAAAGCTTATCTAGTTCCAAGCACCTGCCATGAGCAGGGGCACCTTCCACTAGACTAGATTGCTCCAAGACCCAGCCACTCATAGAATTACAGAATAGTTAGGGTTGGAAAGGACCTTAAGATCATCTAGTTCCAACTCCTCTGTCATGGCAGAGATGCCTCACAATAGACCTTGTCACCCAAAGCTCTGTCCAGCCTGGTCTTGAACGCTGCCAGAAATGGAGCATTCACCACTTCTCTGGGCAACCTGTTCCAGTGCCTCACCACCCTCACTGTAAAGAGCTTCTTCATTTTATCTAACTTGAACTTCACATGTGTAAGTTTTAATCCATTACCCCTTGTCCTGTCACTGCAGTTCCTTAAGAAGAGTCTCTCTCCAGCATCCTTGTAGGCCCCAGTGCTGGAATTAAACCAAATTGCTTTTGGATTTGCAAATGGAATGTATTTTCTCTTATTCTAATATTGTGTCATGTTGTTATATTTTCCTAAGCCCTACTGTAACTTACCTTGGTGGTTCTTCCCTACAGATATTGATGAGTGCGCTGCCAGGATGCATTATTGTCATGCCAACACCGTGTGTGTTAACTTGCCTGGATCCTATCGTTGTGACTGTGCCATGGGATATGTCCGTGTGGATGATTTCTCCTGTACAGGTGAGCTCTTGAGCATATCGCAATAGCAGCATTACACTGTGTTGTATGTATCCCTGGCCTTTGAAGTGGTCCCTGTGCCATACTAAATATCACATACAAGCTGGCTCTGTGCTGGCATACAGTTTAGGCGCAAGTGAGGCAGGTAGATGTGCTATGAGGTACCTTCCCTATATATGACCCTTTTGGGATCGTGACTCAAGAAGCCCTGTGCAGCACACACTGAGGGTTTTTGTTGATCAGGACATGATCTCTTCATGTCTGGAGCACCTCCCATATGAAGACAGGCTGAGAAATTTGGGGCTGTTCAGCCTGGAGAAGAGAAGCTGCGTGGAGACCTCATAGCAGCCTTCCAGTGTCTGAAGGGAGCCTACAGGGATGCTGGAGAGGGACTGCTCATGAGAGACTGTAGTGATATGGTGATGGGTTCAAACTTAAACAGGGAAAGTTCAGGTTAGAAGTGCTTCCCTCTGAGGGTGGTGAGGCACTGGCACAGGTTGTCCAGAGAAGCTGTGGCTGCCCCATCTCTGGCAGTGTTCAGGACCAGCTTGGACGGGGCTTGGAGCAACCTGGTCTAGTGGCAGGTGTCCCTGCTCGTGGCAGGGGATTGGTACTGGATTGAGCTTTAAGATCCCTTCCAATGCAAACCAGTCTGGGATTCTGTGATTTTCTCTCCCATGGCTGGCTGGCGTGTGAGCTGCAAAGGCTGAGATCACACATGTAGGGAGAAGAAGTAACATCTTATTACCTGTGGTTTGAAACTGGTCAGTGGATTGAAAAATGGGAAATTACCTGGGAGGAGAAGCTTTCTGGACGGAGCTGAGACAAGTTTGTCAAAGCAAAACTGAAGATATATAAAGTGCCCCAAACCATTTGCTATTAAGTAGTTTGGAAATGGTTGTTATCAATGCTGAGAAGTAATGTCTGGAGGACTGACACATTATTTAGAAAAGAGAAAAAGTGTGAAAGCATTAGGCGATAAATCTAGTGATTCTTTTTAATGAGCTCTAAAACTCCTTAAGTGAGAAGTAGATTGGTCTAATTCCTGACAGAGTTTTTTAGGGGACCTTCCCTGCAATCTCTGGGCAGAATGTGAGGAGGTTCTGAAACACTGGGCCCAGCTGTACATCACTGGATAACATCTGTCAATCCCAGAGCTCCAGAAAGGCTGATCTTGGGCTTATTTTGATGGTGCACCTGTGTGGCAAAGAAGGAAAATATCAGGCAGATGTATTGAAATGGAAATAAGACAGCTTGACATGAAATCATGCTTAGAATTGGGTTGTGTGAGCTATTTTCTGAAGTGGAAAGATGGCAACAGGAGTATTCAAAGGGAGAATGATTTCCAGACTGGGATAATTATGTTGTCATGCACATGTTATCCCTGGGGAAGGTCATGGGAAATGTTGACTTTCATGGTGACAGCATGTCTTGTAGCTGAGATTATGGAGTTCGTAAAAACTGTAGGAAAGTCCTGCCCCCCACCTTGAGAGAGGTTGATAGTAAGTAGTTGTCAGGAAACTGGGTTTTGTTTTGCCCAGCGAGTCATTATTTCTGTACAATCTGTGTCTTTTGAGTAAACTTTAGATTTTTTTTCCTTGATCTTTTACAATCTGCCCTGCCAGAAAAGTTTCAGACCTTAATTTTTTTTCTCAGTGTTTGTGCTGCTTGAGGTAGCGGCCTTCACAGTGATGGGAAGGTGGTTTTGATAATCTGACTCTTGCTTTCTGTATGCACGCTCCCCATTTTCCTAATGTTCCTTTCCCTCCAGCAAGGCACTATCATGAGGCATGAAAGTGGTTCAGAAAGCAGGTATTTGGGATGTACTGAACAAGTGTGAAGTGGTAAAACAAGCTGCTTAACAGGAATGGGTGAGCATTCATATAAAGTGCATGCACAAAAAAATCCAGAACTTAGATAAAATCAAAATAATAGAATGAGAGAGAGAGAGCTATTTCCTGCAGGTTCATTATCTTGTTGAAATGACTTATTTTTTTGACATCCCCATTAAAGAGCACAGTAAGTAACATAGCTCAGGAGAAACTTGGTTCATTGTCTGTTGCATCCAGAAATAATTGTATGTTACAGTAATAAATGTATTTAAAATAAGTATTGTGCAATAGAAGCACTAATTCTGATTTTGCATTTTTTTTCCTCAGAATTTTTCTTTAATGAATCTTAAAAAAATAAATAACAGTCATAAAAGAATCAGACAGCAAATACTTAACCAGTTCCACATCACTCTGGCACCAATGTATAGCAGGCACAGGTGATAGAGATTGTAACTGTTACTTAGGGTTTAAATTTATTCCTCTTTATTCAAACCAAACAAATGAGAAATGATCTTGTTATTGAACCATAGATTTGGAGACAAGTCTGGGAGCCTGATGTGGGCTGAGTCCTCATTACTGCTGCATTTTCTGTAAGTGGGGTCAGGCTCTGATGGGTTCAAGATGCAGGTTAATCAGTTTCAAATGTAGACATTGGAGACATGCACAGCATTGCATGTATTCTGTTCACAGCTGGCTTGAAAGCAGAGTTGTACTGTAGTGTTTCATGTTTTGGGAAGTCTGGGTCTGATTCCTCAAGGTACGAAGTCATCATATACCATTGAGCCAATCCTGTGTGCTGCTGGACAGGCCTGTGCTAGGTGGACTTGATGCTGCCCTGTGCTCCAGCAGCCTTTGAGGGCAGGAAGATCTGCCATGTAGAAGCTGTCAAGTCTAAACCAGTTTTTAAGCCCAATGAAGTTTTTCAATTGGATATTGAGGGGTTTTATCTCTCTAAAGAGAAATGTGGTGAATATTGCAATGCCAGGTCAGTTTGAATTGGGCACAATCAAATTAAATTTGGATACTGCTGAATTTTAAATCTGTAGCTTCCAGTTGTTTTCTTGGAACCCTGCATATTTCTTACACAAAAGTTCATTAGCACTGTTTTGGTGTGGCTGAAACTTTTTTCCCCAAAACAACTTTTTAATAATATTTCCCATTTCTGATGATGAGAACTCTGGAGTAGAAACTTACTGTGGTCACTAAAGCTGCTGTGCTGGAAACTGTGCTGCTGCATGGAAAATGCAGTCACAGGGACTAAAATAGTTCTCTGGATGAAGTCTGCAATGGTACTAAATTCTGAACTGTGGTTTAAAATGAAGTAGTGGCTATTTGAATAAATATTCCATGTTCAGTCTCACGTAAGCAGAAGCCCTGGTATGTTGAGGTTTATCCCAGGGTATTTTGTGGCAGGCTACTCAGTAATAACTAACCTGCATTCACCAGGAAAGGTCCATTAGTGTTGTTGAGCTCACTCATTCCCAGAGCTTTGAGCTCTGCATGTTAATGAAGTTATTTACTGAAAGACAATTGTATTAAGGAAAGTTCCTCTGGAATAGGAAGTTTCTTTCAGTCTCTTCCTGTGATGCTGACAGGTTGTTTCTCTGTTCTCAGGTGAATCACAGTCTTGTCACTTCTGAGAATGGCAGCAAGATTTGCTGCTCCAGATGTTCTCATTTACTGGAGGCTACTGATTTAAAGCATGTTATCAACTGCCACAGGTTTTTACCCTGCTTATTGTTGAAAAATAAGTTCTCTTTTGTTGCTGTCTTCTAACGTAGCAGTCTGCGAGTTTGCTTCAAAAGTGCATTATTTAATTTTTTTTTGAAACATGATAAATTACATGATCTCATCATTTTAATCTCATCATTTTATTTTTGATGGGCCGCATCTGTTCTCTGGTTTGATTTGGAAAATACGTGTATATGAGTTTTGGTGTTGGAAACTGCAGTATATAGTTTCTAGGCCCCACTGCCATTCAATGAAGTGAACAAATGCTTTTTCAGCTGAATAGGCTACAAATTATCTGTAATAAATACATGTCTCATGCTGATAGGAGGAGGAAAGAGCGTAGGTGGTTCTCATCTCATTTTGCATAGCAGTAGAATTGTTTATGGAGATAGCAGTGATGGTCACAGTCAAGATTCTGACCTGTAACACCTGTGATAACCATTTAAAAAACTATCCCTCATTTGCAGTGCTTTCCTTGGCGATGCAGTGGGGCTCTGAAAGCTTCCCAAAATCCTGTACTAATTCGAAGAAAAAGTTGTCTCATTTTGTGTAGTCATTACCGGGCTTGAATGCCCTATATTTGGGGTTTATTTATCTTATTTCCTACAAAGATTCAGTAATGATGAGCTAAAGATCTTTGCAAAGGAGAGTGACAAGAGAATTTTTGTTCTCTGTTTGCATGTATTGCCCTTTTCAAAATGAAGGAACTTCCTTTCGACTTGAGGGTGACTTGACCCATTTTCTCCTTGGGGCATCTTTATGTGGCCAGCCAGCATTCTGCCAAAACGTGGTATGACCTGTATGAAACATCCTCCTCGTGGTGCACCAAGCTATGATGACAGATGTTTTCCTCCATGAATGGAATCCACGTCCAGATTTTACTTTGGGGTTGTGCAGTTCTGTATAATGTTTGAATACTGGACTGTGATTTAACCCTTTCTCAGTCCTCATTTTGTGTGATAATGTTCACAGAACTTTTACCTTTGGTTTCTCTGAGCAACAAGTCAATCAAATAAAAAAAACCAAGCCCTTATCTACTGCAGAATCAGAAAGTATTATCAAATTACATCATAGATATTTTATGTATGCGGAAAAATTGCAATATATTTTTTAGAAGAAGTCTTAGAATTTACATGATAGTCTCTAGTTTAGACTCTAATTTGATTTACAGTCGAGTAGAGAAAAGGAAGTAAGAAAACCAAATGATTTCAGCAGGTTATCCCATAAGCCCCTTAACTTCTCTCTTCAGTGGTTCCTGGAGCAGCATTCAGTTTTGAACCAAACACATCTTTCAGTTCAAGCCCTTCTGCACTGTGTTATTGGAAATGTTGTGCCCAAATCATAGAAAAACAGAGTTCTGAGAAATCTCAATGTCAAGGGGAAGAAACAGCAGCCCCCTCCTGATCTTCTCTTCTTTCCCTCCCCTGTCTGTGACAGGCAACTCAATTACAGAAATATCCTGCTCTGGTTAGAACAAATGTTCTGAGTCTTTGCTTTCACTAAAAATGATGCCTTCAGAATTTGTGCCTGGTGTTTACCTGTCAGTTCAAGGTGATGTAGTTGAGCCATAATAATACTAGTAATGCAGAAAGATTCACAATAGTGAAGTGGCAGTCTCAAAGGGCAGGTACCTCTCCTCCAGATCTCCAGTTCCAGTTCTCCTCTCTGCTCCAGTATGTGGTTGAAAAGGAGGCAGCCAATTGGTAATGCAGTCACACTTTGAAAGATAGTACTATTTCTGCAATCTAATCTACATACCCTCTTTTCCTCCTTTTCCTTTTCCATGAACCAAATTAGCATTCAGAAGAACAACATTAATATTTTTGGCGTGGCACCAGAGCTATTCAAGGTATTGGCTGTTCACAGAGGTCAGTAAACAAATGTTAGTGCTGTTCCAGATGATAGCCTGGAATTTGTGAATTGATGGGCATGGCTGCTAGCTGGAAACACCAGTCTGGGGCAGTCAGCAGTGAAGGTAGGTGTGTGGTGGATTAGTTTCCAGGTATGTTATGGGGAAGAGCTTGTTCTGCTCTCAGTGAGTATCATTAGTGAATATCTTACCTGGCGCTGCATAATCTTTTGTAGAACCTTAGAATGGTTTGGGTTGGAAGAGACCTTAAAGATCATCTGTCCCTACAGGCCTTTGTCCAAAGCCCCTCTCCAGGTTTCGAGTAGCTCCTTTAGGCACTGGAAACTGCTCTAAGACCTCCCCTTAAGAAGCATTCTGTTCTCCAGGCTGAACTAGCCCACCTCTCTCAGCCTGTCTCCAGAGCAGAGCTGCTCCAGCCCTTGCAGCATCTCCATGGCTTCCTCTGAACTCGCTCCAGCAGCTCTACGTCCCTCTTATATTGTTGCCCCAGAGCTGGATGCAGGATTGCAAAGGGGGATCTCGCTAAAGTGCAGTAGAGGGGCAGAATTCCGTCTCTTAACCTGCTGCTTATGCTCTGCGATGTAGCCCAGCACACAGGGGTTTCTGGGCTCAAGCACTCTCTACCAGGTCATGGGAAGCTTCTCACTACCCAAAACCCCATGTCCTTCTCCTCAGGGCGGCTCTCAATCCATTCTCCACCCAGCCTGAGTTTGTGCTTGGGTTTGCCCTGATCCGGATACAGGACCTTGCAGTTGGCCTTGTTGAACTCTGTGAGATTTGTACAGTTCCGCCTCTCGAGCCTGTGAATGTCCCTCTGGATGCTATCCCTTCCTTCCAGTGTGCCAGTGAACCACACAGTTTGGTGTCATCAGCAAACTTGCCAAACTTTCTTTTAAAGAAACATGGAAATATTAATTGGGTTGGGGTCATGTTTATGTCACCTCTTACAGACGATGTAGCAGATGCTCAGCGCAATAGGTGTGACTTGGGATAAGGACCTTGGGCAGTCCTGGACCCTGCTCATCTTACTTGGCTCTAGTATATTGATATTTCACTGCTCTGAAGCATTCCCTGCTTCCAGGTCCACTCTGTCCTTCTACCAGCTGCACTGTGTGCTTGTCTTCTCACTGCAGAGTATCTTTCAGAACAATACTCTTCCTTTTCCAAATGCATTTGAAAACTGGCCTTAAGTCAACCTGAATGGATGACATGAGGCACAAAAAACTCTTATCCTGATCTCTTGTTTCCTGAGATCCTTACATGTCAAGCACTAAAAGGCAGGACAGGACTTAGCTCCTTGAGTAGCACTCAGTGGCACTCTCTTGTTTAACTGCCGTCAATAGCATCTCTGTTGCTATAACTGTGAGGGGAATTGTTGTTTAGTTTGAGGTGCCTTGAAATGCAGAAACACTGGTTTCAAGTCCCTCGAGTAGGCTGTTGCCCAGGTTCAGCAGCAGGTAATGTGTGCAGCAGAGGCTATTCCTGCATCAGAGAGCATTTCTTCGCTCTGCGTGATGAGTCAACAGAAGACTAGGAGAGTATTCAGTCAATCCATCAAAACCAAACCAGAGCGATTCCACGTCAGATGACTGATACTCAACACGGGTCTTGACTCAAAACTCCATTAACTCAGCAGAAAGCTTTCAATAACTCATTTGGCTTTAGATAGGTCCCATGGAGAGATAACTAGCGCACTCTTGCCATAGGGAAGCTCTGTTTACCACAACACTGTAAGGGGGTTTCTTTTATATTGTCAGAGAATATTGTGCTGTACTAACATGGATAAGCTTCTCAAGGCATCCCTGGAAGGCTGATAAGTATTTAATTGCTGTTTTGGAAAAGGAGAAGCTGAGCCATGGAGAAGTGGAGCAACTTGCCCCAGATCATGCTGAAACAGTGACAGCATTGCAGAGTCTAGTAAACAGCTGGAAAAATCAGATGCAGACAAACCCCAGACTGATCCCAATTAGGGATTCAGTGAACTGGGAGGTTTATTTTCACAGGTATCAGTATTTTCACAAGGAACAGCAGCAGTTCATTGTAGCGGAGTGATCACTGAGTAGCCACCTGATCTGCATGTCATAGATCTTCTTCCTCTTTCCATGCAGTCTTGTAACATCTTTTGTTACTTTGGAGTTGAATGATTCCCCAGTTCTCTAATTTTAAATGTCATGTCACGTTCTTTTGTTCTGACCTCACCTTCATTTACTGGGTTTAACTGCAACGTTTTTTTACATTCCTTCCTTCAAAAAAATGCCATTAGAAACCTGCAGATGATTTGCTCTCTAGTGCTTTCTACCTAAGGAAGAAATGTGCTAAAAATGTAATATTTGCTGTGATTTAAATTCCTTACTGGCAAATAGTTTAATTAAGCATCTTTGTGCTTTCCTGTGCTCTGGGCATGGAAGTGTTGCTAATTTGTGCAGAGCAGTTGGTAATCCTTTCAAGTCCTTTTGACACATTGGTTTTCTGTAGCTTTATTAATACTAAAATTAATTAAACACCTGACTGTAAATCATGCTGATAGTTGTATTTCTTGACTCAGGCATTATTAGCATTTTACATGATTTCTTAGCTTCAGCCTTTTGTGCTGCTGCTGCTGTATATGTCATCACAAAAATGTAGTATTGAACATAGATTTGCATAAGCATGAACATGCTTCCACATAAACTTAATCACTAAGCTCATGCTTAAAAATAATAATATTGATTTAATACTCACTCAAGAGCCATGAGTGATGCTATCTATGTAAAGAATAAGCAAGGGCAAGTCTTCCCCTGTCACCTTATCACCATTTGTCCTGAGCTCTCTTAGGGCAGGATTTCTCCTTGATACAACTAAATCTGTTTCTATGGCCCAGGAATTCTTGATTCCTACATTTAGCAAGCAGCCTGTGAGGTGAGAGACAGGATGGAGCCACCGCACATGTTCTTAGTGGGAACATGCTGTTTTGCAAACATGCAGCAGCTGCAGGATTGATGGCAGTGGCTGGAAGCAAAAAGCTCTCATGTTTTAGTCATCTTCTTCTACAGGAAGTGTTAATGCCTTAAAGAGTGTATCTAGCTTTTGGAAAGAGTTTGCTCAATCAAGTTCTCATCTTTTTGGAGCTCCAACAGCCAGAGCTCGTCATCATCTCTGTCCAAACAAGAAAAAATTCTCCAATGTATATTCTGCTTCTGGAAACTATTTGTAACAAACTCTTTGTTCTTCAGACATGGAATTGAACTCCCCTACTAAATCATGGAAGTAAGTGGATCACAGAGAAGGGCATCGGGCTCACACTCTTCCTCAAGGCAGGATACATGGACCCTGAAATTTGCTTTGTCTTAACTGTTCATAAAAATACCAAACCAATTTCAGTGATGGAAATTCCTTAAATCCCCTTTTTGTCCATCTCCTCCCCACCTGCACTTGCTCATCAGACAGAAAGTTTTGCGTCCTGGCTATCTTCAGTCTCCCTTGCCACAGTTTCAGCCTGTCCCCTCTTGGCATTTTCCTAGTGAACATAGAGAATGCATTGACCTTTCTGTTTGCAGTCCTTTTTTATTATTTAAAATAGCTTTTCATGAATATGCTTTATTCTTTGAATCTGTAGCCTGGAAGCCTGGTTTTAGGTTTATGGCTGCACAGTTAAAAAACATCAAAAGGGATTTTCTTCGTAACTTTGTGTTTTCCTGTCAGAGAATTCTGTCCCTCAGACTTCTGGTGACTGACCTGGATTCAGCAGTACCAGTTATTTTTCTCCTTCTTAATAGCTGGTGCAGTGCTGTGTTTTCAGCTTCAGTCTGAGAACAGTCCTGATAATATGCCGATGTCTTTAGTTGCTGCTAAATAATGTTTACCCCAATCAAGGACTTTTCAGTCTCATGCTTTGCCAGGGAGAAGGGGCACGAGAAGCTGGGGGGAAGCAGAGATACAGGACACCTGACCCAAACTAGCCAAAGGCATGTTCCATACCACAGCACATCATGCCCAGTGTATAAATGGGGGAATTACCTGGAAGGCGCCGATCACTGCTTGGATTGGGCTGGGTATCAGTTGGCGCATGCTGAGCAATTTTATTGTGCATCATTTGCGTTTATTGTTTTCTTTCCTTTCCCCCTTTTACTTTTATATGCTCTCCCCTTGTTATTTCTGTTATTATTATTCCTGGTGGTAGCAGCAGTGGTTTGTGTTATACCTTAGTTACTGGACTGTTCCGATCTCAACCCGTGGGAGTTACATTCTATTGACTCTCCTCCCCATCCCTCTGGGAGTGGAGGGTAGGGAAGAAGGTGGGGGGAGTGAGTGAGTGGCTGTGTAGTTCCGAGTTACGTGGTTCTGGGCTTAATCACAACAGTGTCTCACAGAGTGTTTTTTTGGCCTTGAGCTGCCAAAGTGCTGTTGTGTGTCAAGAAAGATGCTCCAAATTATGGTCCCAGGTAAGAGTGCAGTGTGCATGGGGTCAGTGAATCAGGCAGATGTGGCCTAAACCTCCCCTATTGATTCTGAGTCCTGGGTTGTGTTCATGTCTGCTGCCAGAGGCCGATGAGCCAGGCACAATGCTAACCAAGCTGGGTAAGAATTATCTGGTTGCCCTGCTATATCCCCTTTTTCTGCCCAAACACACTGTGCAGCTAGACAAAGAGCGAATATCAGGTGGATGACTGATGGCCAGATAGAGACTCTCTATGGTTTTTTCTCTTGGGGCTTGAGTGGATCATGTGGCTTCTCTGACTTCAGAACTAATGAGCCCATTAGCACATTAATGTTGGAAAATACTAGGAAGAAAGTCTCCTCCGATGTACATGTGTGTGTCTTGTAGTGTGTAGTATCTGGACTTTGGTGTGACCAAAATCTGCATAGTGTGTGGCACATATAAAGAAGAAACCTGGATGTGTTTTTGTGTAAGCTGCTCTGGGTGGCTCTGCCCTGGCAGGGAGGTTGGACTAGATGATCTCCAGAGGTCCCTTCCAACTCTAATGCTTCTGTGGTTCTGTGGAATCCCATGCAGAGGAAGAGGAGCCCATTCACACTGGAACATGAGAGTGCCAAATTCCTACCACTTCGATGTATGGTCTGGTGGGAGTGATCAGGGATGCCATCACTGAACCTCTAGCTTTTGATGAATGAGCATGGATTTGACAAGTGTGTGACTGGGGGACTTCCTTCTGACAGGTGGTGTGGTGTGGTGCAAGAGACCAGTCTGCCAAGGAACATTGGACATGTCTGTGTTCAAACATGCAGTGCTTTGCTGCTCTGCTGTTGTAGCTCTGTATTTGCTGCTCGGGTTTAAGATTTCCAGAGTAAGGCTCTTATTTCTGAAACAAAGGAGTTGTGTAAAGCTTCTTCAGCTCAACAGGAAATTTGCTATAGATTTCATGGTGTTTGTCTGATGGGTTTTTCTGGCACTGAGAAATACATGCGACAAAGCCTTTCCCAGGTCTTGTTTTTCCTTTTTTAATCTAAATGTGCATTTCAGAGACAAGAAGCTAATATATTAATACTGCTCACTTTGCTATAATCTCATTTTTATACTTGTTCTGAATATTTCATAGATGTGTGCATATAGATTGGGAGAAAGCTGATATTTTATTAACAGCAATTGATCTTTGAGTGTCTATTATTGTGTACAAGCTATCAAACAACCACCTGCTGAGCAGTCTTAGCTACCGAGTAGACCTCAGGCCCCTGGTTTAATGATGGGCGCTGGTTATTTGTTTGAAGTGGCTGGGGTTTGTATAGGTCCTGTGTAGATGTGCATTTGAAATTGTCCAACTCCTGCTGTGTTGGTTCCGCAACTTCCCAGTTAACATAAAAAGTGCTTTATTCAGCAGAACATGTGCGCTGGTAGTAGGAAATGGTGCAGAGTTTATATTGCTCTGAAGTTGGGCAGTGTGGTTTGTCCTTCTGGGGGGTCTCTTTCTGGCTGTGGTGGATCTTTATCTTTGATGAACAAGAACACTGAGGTATATTATGGGTGATATTTTCAGGTAGACAAGGCCTTTAGTGATATGGTTTAGTGGTGGACTTGGCAGTTCTGGGGTGAAGGTTGGACTTGATCTTAAAGATCTTTTCCAACCTGACTGATTCTGTATATTACTGAATGCAGGTGTGTCTGACACCTGAGCTGTCCTAAATCTATTTCTGGATTTCTGAAATCAGTGAATAACCATAAGTGTGGTAGTGTTGCCCTTCTGAAATGTTTGTGAAACAGTTTTAAAGAGGGTAGGCAAGGTGCCTCTGGCAGCTTACTTTCTTAGTCCTTAAGCAAGACCCTTTGGGAACAGTGCAGGGAGGGGGAGAAAGAGAGGTGTTTTGATCTGACACTTTGTAGTTAATATTTTCATGTCGACTTTTTGTCTCCCAGTATGAAACTTGCTGTTCAGTTACATGATTGCATGTAATAATTACTCAAACTGTGGATTTTTCTGACTCTCACAGAAGTAACTCTCTTCATTGTCAGAGTGGGCCAGAGCAAGGCAGATGAATGGCACAGTCATGCTAATTGTACTCCCATTTGAATAGTCCATTGTGATTTTTACATGCTTAGATATTCTTTTTCTTCTCAGGGTTTACAAATAAAGTTCATAATTAGAAAATATAGTTCATGCTGCTGGACTGAGATAATCGGGTGTTGGGGGAAGGTTTCCTCTTCTGACAGATGATAATGGAAGTGGCCAGAACAGTGAGCTGCCAAGCCAAAGATGAGGATGGCCACAGGAGAGACAGCTTTATTTTACCTGTTAGGGTAAAATGTTTCTTTCCTATTTATTTATGGTGAAGAAAAGTTTCCGTGTTGTTGGATTTGGTTTAGTGTGCTTTGTGCTTCTCATAATGGGTGGTCCTATTTCACACTGTTTAGTGTATCTAAGCTTTCATAATGCTAAACTACCTACCAGTGTTTGTCCTTTAGGATAGTTTTTGGCTTGTTTGTTTGTTGCTGGTGTTTTACTTTCAAAACAGAACAAATGTTGAGGTGATATTCTGTGGAATATCTGAAGGACAAATCCTTCTTTAAACAGTAAATTTTTAATGTGTCTATTCAGGCACAAATGCAGTCCACAAAGGAGCAAAGGAGGCCTCTTTTGGAGATTTGCTTTAAGATAGATTACTTGATATCCAATTCTGAACTGCAGCCTATTTTAATTAGGCCATAAATGTTGTTTTTCAATAAAGCAAAGACATTCCAAATGTTATCACATTCAACCACAACACAAAAGGCTGTTGTCTTTTTTTGCATGTGCTGCTAGGATCTGCTCAGTACAAAGCTAAATGAATGCTCTGTCCTTTTACTTCACTTTCTACATGTTTTTTAGTGTCCCACAAACATAAAGATTTAGTATGCAAAATCATCAATTATAAGTGATTTATAATCAAGTCATAGACCATAGGCTGGTTTGGGTTGGAAGGGACCTTAAAGCTCATCCAGTTCCAGGCCTCTGCAATGGGCAGGGACAACCTTCACTAGACCAGGTTGCTCCAAGCCCTGTCCAACCTGGCCTTGAACACTGCCAGGGATGGGGCAGACACAGCCTCTCTGGGCAACCTGTGCCAGCGCCTCTGCACCCTCATAGTAAATTTTTGAGTAGAAAAAGTAAGTTGCTGTCTTGACTGGCTTTGGAGTGTCTGGGTGTACTTCAGAACAGAATGGGGAAAAGCAGGAAGACAGACTCGTCTAATCTTGCCTTGTTGTGGTTAAATCCTCTGTGTAGGTCCCTTCACCCCATTCCCTCATTGCATCATCAGTACTCTTTGACCTTTGGGAAGAAGAGCTTACACATGCTCGTGGGATTTGTCATATCTTCAGTGCAGGGAACTTCACGCTTCTGAGACTGTCATGAACTACCAGAGAAAATCACATTTATGATGTGAGGTTAGACCAGTGTGTGCGTTTGAGGAACATGGCACTGTGTTCTGGGTGTCAGTCAGATCAGAATCTTTCATTACCACCATGGCCTCATCCTGCTTTGGGGTTCAGTCTTGGATATTCCTTTCTCTTTAGGAATAAGGGTAGCTACATGTATTAAATGCATATTCAGACCGTGTTTCTCTGCTAAAATCATGTACTACAATTTTCTGATTGATTCACTCCACACTTGGGAAATGGGCTTGTTGTGCTCATCAGAGATTCCAGGATTGAAAATCCACAGACCAAGTGACTCCTCTGCCCAGATCTGGGCTCCCTAACTAGTGCAAGCTCAGGTAAGATGTACATGGCATCTGATGATGTAGGTTCCTTCGCATTTGGCTGCTGTTAGAGTTGACTGACTGACTGAGTGGGATTATTAAAACAAATAAGTTACATGTGAAAATTAAAAATAAAAAAAGATTAAATGAAATTCTCTGCAGATGTGCAATGTGTGACAGGAGCAGAAATGGCAGATCTTAAGTGTTTGCTTGGGGCACCAGGCAGAGTGAAATGTAGAAACACCCATGCTGTCTGTCACAACTGATGCTTCTAGAAGGAACGTAAAGGATTGTTTATAAGGGCAGCAGCAGCCTTGTTCCATCTGGGTTGCTAAAACTGATGACAAGGTTGGAGTGATTGAGTATCCACAGCAGAACATTATTGGTGATACTTCTAAAGACAGCAAGAGGTTTCTTTATTGCACAGGAGCTGAATTAAAAGTGGAAAGACTTAATCCAAGTTATTAATGGAATTTGAAATGTAACTTTTTTTAAAGGACCTTTGGAAAAAAAGAGCTGTAATGAAATGAGAGAGTTTAACAGCCTTTTATTACTCTCATCTGTAATATATTTAGGCCTCTGTCAAGGATTCAGCCTTTTGCGTGTATTTTGCAGATAAATAGACGTATGAGCAGTTTTGACTTGGAACAAAATCGGGTATGAAAATTAGTAGGGAGAGGGTTTGAATTATCTTGCTTACATGTGGCTTCCTATAGAAAAGTTCTGTGGTTGAACACTCAGGCAGGCAAAAGTCAACCTGAGGTTGCTCAAAGTTCAGTTACCTACAAATGCCCCAAATCCAGAGGCTGGGTTTGTAGTTGCAGAAATCAGACTGTATGTGCTTGTTTAGGTCTGCTGTCTAGCTGGATTCTGAAGTCTTTTTGGTAGCTGCTGCTTTTGATTTGTTTCTCTGAGAATGTTGATTTATTACAAATCATCTGTGCCATTAGGCTGCCTGTCAGGATCCATAAATTGTGCTGGGACCAAGAGCAGTTATTACTCTGTGTGGGTTTTGGTTTTGCACTGCAGAAAAGAGGCTGATTATGTCACTGACAAAATGAATTCGTGCTTCTTTTGAAATACGAAGCTCTTACGTGATATTTTTACTTAAGTCTGCAAAGATGATTTTCTTACATTATTTCAATGGGATAACTGCCTTTGTAGTATACATTTCTGTTCCAGTTGAGGGCTTAGTGTTCTTTACACAGTTTGCTTGAGATGTTGGGTTTAAAACAGATTAACAAAATACAGAAAACTTAGAGGCTCTAATGCTGCATTAAGGTCAAGTTCTTACTGTGCTTCGTGTAAGAGTACAGTCAGCTCTTGAAGGACATGAACAAACCCAAACTACTGTCCACTGGGTGTGGCACAGGCTAGCTTGGAAATTGTCTAGAAGTACTGAGTAAGCTCAGGCACAGGCAAACTTACATTGCTTCTTAAAGCCCTTGTGTAAACTCTAGAAGAGGAGCGTTGCAGAGACTAAAAGTCCTCTCCTCTGTTAATGAAAGGTTTAATGATTTCTGCCCAGTTGCTTGCTTGGCTAAGTGAAAGATGATATTTTTTTCATTGAATCCTTGTTCACTGAGTACGCTGAATCTTTACAAAGTAGGACTGAACACATTAGAGCCTTTTCTAATGCGGAACAATTGGAAAGTTCCTTTTACTCAATGCCTTCTGATAAAGAAAAAGGCAAATCTAATCTTTGATGTGCATGCTGCCATTTTGTCTTCAGTGATTTCTCATAGGTAAACACATTGCCTACACTTTCTATGTTAGCTAAGCAGGGAGAAGAGCATGGAGTGCATGTTCAGTCACTTTTTGTGCCCCCTACTTGAAGGACTATGTGTGGTCCTGTACTCCTTTGTGAACTGGCTCAGCTAGCCTCTGATGAAGGCAAAAAGGCCAATTTCCCACTCCAAAACTGAGTTTAAACTTCATCTTCTGTCATCTGAGCTCATATAATCACAAAATGGTTTTGGTTGGAAGGGATCTTAAACCTCATGCAGTTCCAACCCACTGCCATGGGCAGGGACACCTTCCACTAAACAAGGTTGCTTATCCGTCCAGCCTGGCCTTGAACACTAAACTGTGAAGAACAGTTGAAGTGGAATAAGCTCGAAGGCCTACTATTGTATACAATAATCTTGGATACCCTCCCACCCGAGATCTCTTCAAGCAGCATCTAAAATCTATGATTGTTTCTTTCTTTCAGATAAAATTAATTGCCTTTTTATTGCAACCTGGCATCTTGGCCTGTAGGTGACCTACTGTTTATTCTCTGTCAGCAAAGCTGATTGCTTCAGAGCAAATGCAGGCTTCTATGCAACTATAATATATCATAGAAGAACGCTCTTTCCTCGGTTCTATCTAATGACCATTTTGTGCCTTGAACTGTAAGGATCAATAGTTTCATAATTAAATCCTAGCTCACAAAACTTCTCATGCTCTTCATGTGCATTAAGGGGCTACTGTTTTTAATATTATTGGACTTAAACTCAATACCACCCGAAGTCTCTTATCAGTTAGACCTATTCTGTGAAATGACTATTTCTGTCTCAACACCCTGTTTTTCCCCCTTCAACTTCACAAGGCTAGAGTAATATTGGGTAAGAGAGTTTGCTGTGTTGTTCCTCATTTCACGTACCTTTGTTGTAGCTGATACTGATTTTCTCATAAGTACTGAATAATCATAATCTTTTAAGTATTTTTATTCATTTCTAAAGAAAACAAATGGGAACTCCCAAGGAAGAAAGTTAACTAGATGCATGAATATGAAAATACTCTTGGAAAAATAGTAGTTCTTATCATTGTCAGGCTCCACAAAGTTGAGGATAATTGCTGCTGTTTAAATCCTTCACATGCTATTGGTATAATTTCAGTCCAGCCACAATACATTATTTTCCATGTCCTTACATTTTAAGCTGTAATATAAAAACGTGATTGCATAAGAGATGATACAAGTAAAACTGTGTCTGGAAAGGCAGTCAGGTTATTATGGAATATCTGTTCTAATTAGTTTAGGTGAACTCGATGTGACTTAAACCAGTCTGTTAGAAGCAATGTTAGAATCTTAGAATGGTTTTTGTTGGAAGAAACCTTAAAATTCATCCAGTTCCAACCCCCTGGCCACAGTCAGGGACACCTTCCACTAGACCAGGTTGCTCCAAGCCCCATCCATTCTGGCCTTGAGCACTGCCAGGGATGGGACAGCCCCAGTTTCTCCTGTAAATATCTGTAAACTTACCTTTTTTTTCATTTACTGCCTGTAAGTGTTTAAATGAAGCCCTCTGAACTGCACATAACTGCAGTGGGAGGGCAGGGAAGTTGAGCCTTACTGGACTATCAATTCCAGACATTGTATAATGACAACATCTACATTTTTTCTATAGTTTTTTGACGTCTGTGAATTGGTGAAGACAATGTGCCTGATTCTCTTCTGCTTTCTAGATGCTCTCTCATCTTTCTTTTATAATAACTGGGAAAAACATGAAACCTTTCCGAGAATTCCAATTGTTCTTGTAGAGCCCCATTCTTGCACTTTTTGCACCTTTTAGTCAGCACACGACATGTACTTGTGTTTTCTTAACAGAAAATGATGTTAAATATTCTGTTCTAGTTCATCTTGATTTGGTTTCGGTCAAGTTTATTCTTTCTGAACATCTACTACCTTCTGTTAATAGTGAGTTGCATTTGTTATTCATTAGCTCATTTTTTTCAGAGACTCTGAAGCCATTTGCATGCTATTGTTTGACATTCCATGGCCTTGTCCTCCTATGTCTTTTCTCACTGGCAAATTAAATAGTTAATCTCTTGTTCCCATGCTACTGCCTCTTTCTTTGTACACTTAATAGAACTGAGTTAAGAGGGATCTGCCTATGTACATGTAGGTCAGGACCACCCCATTTTCAGTCTTTTTTCCCTTAGTGCTGTTTATCATCTTTTAATTCTGTTCTATTTCTATGGGTGGCCCAGTGGTTAGCATACCAGCCCTGAACAGAGATGTGGTGATTCCTTCCGGTCTACACAGAAAATGACAAAAGTCTGTCCGAGGATGAGGTGGTAATCTGCTGTAGCTAATGATCCCCTTTTGATAGTTCTATTATTATTATACAGTCTAGCTTTATTATTATTATACAATCTACATTGTTCCTTCTCGAGCAAGAACTGGAACTCAGCATCACAGAATAACAAATGTTGCTTTCTGAATGGGATTTTGCAAAACTTACAACACCAAGTCACAGGCTGTAATAATGCCAAGTATTTCAATGAGAATAAGACTAAAATACGAATCTTCCCCATGAATTGTTCATAACAAAAATGGGAAATAGGATAATGAGCCCAAAATTGTCACTGTTCTTTATGTTAGAAACAAAAGATGAAAATTATTTTGGGTCTGGAACTACCATTAGTTCACGCAGCCCTGCTGTACCACTTCCATAGGTTCTTGGGCCAATGAGGTGTCAGAGAAACACTGAAGTTAGAGAAGATGTTGTGTACCTGACTCTTTGCTACAGGATGTCATGGGCTTGTTTTAAGCCATCATTTGTCCATGTTAAACATACTAATTTTTTTAAGACACATTTCCCCTTTATTGTGCTAGTTGTTTTTGTGGGTTCACGGGTTGTTTTGGTGAAAAGGACAGGAGAGATCTCCCAATTTTGATTTCCTTCTTATATTCCCTCATTGTGACTCCTCCATCAAGGATCTGCTGAGTTGTGTCAGCCTGTTTCTGAAGGCCCACAGTTCTTGATGGGAGTTAGAACTTCACAGCAGGCTGTGTTGTAATTCAGGCCTCTCATAGGGGTGACTCTGCTGAATCTTTCCTCCTACTTGGCCTGGCTACTTTCTTTAAGCTCTTTGGAAATACAGCATTTGTGCCAGTGTTGCTCTGGTCACTGGCAGGGACACTCCATTCATCTTTCCCAGTGTGAATACTTTTTAGGATGCTAAACACACATCAGTTAGAAAAGCTCTTTTTGATTGAAAAAGATTCCTTTCCTCTCATTGCAGCGGAGTTGAAAGAATCAATACTGTCTCTGTATAATTTTTCAGCTGTCAGATTATTCGTGGTTGACCTTATCTTGCCTCTTGTTAAATGCTTGAAAAGCATCTTTATCCTATTAATGCTCTACACTGCGTGTGAACCCAATGAGTTGTGCCCCAGCAGATGACTTTACTGGGTGTAGTGGCATGACGTACCTCATTGAAATGCAGTTTGTGGTTCTAGGCAAATGTTTTGTTACACTAGTTTGTTTCATGTGTCATCTTCATCATTCAGTCACCTGGGATGCAGGGTCAAATCAGGATAAAAAGAAATCCTTTCTTTCTCGTTCTGAATTCAGGTGTTAATATCTAACTGTTCAAATTTATATTAGTTTTTAATGCCTTAATTATCTGATCTCTTTCTGTGGCATCAGAGTGCTTGTGACTGTTTTGCATGAGGCTCCGCTTCTCTTGATGTAAGACGTAGGCTGGATGGAGGGCTCCTTGCTGACATCTAAGCTATATGTACGGGAGCTTGGGACAGGAGGTTTTCTCCAGGGCATTTGTCCCTGTGGTCCTGCAGGCTCTGTTTGTGTACTCGGGCTTTCTGAGGAGTACTTATAATCCAAAGCTTCGTAGTCTTCTGTGGGAAAAAAATCTCTTGATTAATAGTGATCTAGTGCTGATTTCAGTGCTCTGGATGCTTTGGAACAGCAAATACCTCTTTGCTGCAGCAGTATTTGCTGTTGTAGATAGTATCTAGAGCAGGAATAGTATTTGATGGGTAAAGCATGTCTTCATTTAAATAATGAAAGCAGATGATTTTGTATTTCTTGAAACTCTGTGAAGCTGATGCCTGACACCTTCCTCCAAATGCTTTTACGGTGATTGTCCATCTGATGCGTAACCTGTGACAGTGAGTTTACATCTGTCACTTTCCCAGTGGGCTTTTGGCAGGGGGTTTCAGCCATTCCCTTATTCAGTGATTACCAGCAACCCTTTTTAGATTGTCTCTTGCTTTGCCAGCTTTTGTGCTTACAAGCTGTGCCTGAAATGTCAGTGATGTTCCAGCACGTCCTAATGTTTACCTGGCACCTAACTGGGGTAAATGTCAGGTTTCGCTTAGATTCCCACCTTTTTGTTTCCAGTATTCAAAATCTATTCTCTTTCCTGTTCTTGTCTGTTGGTAAACAATCTGGTCTGTTGCTAAACAAAAATATATATAGGTAAACAATTATGTCAAATGAGATTTGCATTGACGTAACAACTTTATAACCATTTCTTTACAGAAGAGGTGGCAGAAGTACTTTAGTCACCAAGTCATGTAGTCTGTTAATGGGGAGAGGGGTGGAGTTGAGATTTTGCCGGGTGTTCTTACCCCTGGATCATGCTTTCTCCTTTGGACATGTTCTGCAGGAAGATCTGTGCTCAGTTTGGCTGACAGTATCATCGTTCCCTTTTCTGAGCTGGAGTGCTCTGTTTAATCCTGCTTTTCTTCCCTTGAATATGTGCTGGAATTAGATTTTAAGCAGTACAATAACATGAGGTAGGCATAGCTACACGTGCTCTGTGGAGATTGTTACATGTGAAGAAACTTGTTGTTTCCAAGTTCACCATTGCTTGATGCTCATATCTAATTTTTTCTCTCGTTTGACTTCTGTCTCACTTTTTCTGGTGAAACATTCTAATCCTCCTCCTGAAGTTTATGCTTCCTTCATGATTTGTGGTCACTTAACCCCACTTTCTCTATTGTACTGGGTCATATATATGGATCTGTCTTGTCAGTATGAGGCACTTTAGCTGAGCACAGAATTCATTTTGCCTTCTGTGAGCTTATTCTTGCAGACATTCCTCACACATGGTGTTTTGCTTCTGTTCTTGTTATGTCCTGCTTTGCCAAAGGCTGAATGCAGCATCCTGGTACTCACAGCAGAGAGACTTCAGGTAGTACTTTGTGAGTCAGTCTCTGGTTAACCTGCTGAGGGAGCCAGAAAAGGAGTGTGGCTTCATCCCCTAGGGCTGAGCGCTGGTGTATTCCTGCAGTGTTTTTCATGGTGGATGGTGATTTGGGGTACTTCAAGTTACTGCCTCAGGCCTCCCTAAAATTATGTTCTAAGCTTGGTTTTTGGCTTTTTGTTTGTTTGCTTGTTTTAAGAAAAGACACCTTTCATCCTCAGTTTTCTTGGTTAATCCTCTATGTAAATACCAGTTTTTCTTGGTAGCAATACATGCTGCTTGTCATCATTTTCCCATGACTTTCTGTGAATTCTTTAATGCATTTGGAGCAGAGAAGAATTCCCTGTTTGAGTGAACATCACCCAACCATGCATTTTCTCAGTCTCATGGATGATGTGCTTACATATCTAGGTAATTTTTATTAACTTAAAAGATGAACAGGCAAAAAAAATTGTGTTGTCGTTATTCTTCGGAATGTCAGCTGGGAAAGCCTGAGCCATGCACAGTGTACTGATGCTGTTTGATGTGTCTTTAGTCTCAGCAGTGGGATCTTCAGACTGTGTAGCGTTTTGCTGATACAGGAAGGTAGACTTGCAGCCCAAGGAACTCAGGTTGTGATCTTGTCAGCTCTTGTAAGACAAGCACAGTCTATTGTGATCACTGTTATGGTAGAGTATCTCCAGGGAAAAGCAGAGGTGCCTTAGGAAATGATGATGCACTAGTTGCCATTTCTGCTCTCAACTAAAAATCGATTCAGTGTGTTGAGAGTAAATATAATGCTGAAGTTGCACTCTTGGAGGGGTAAAACAATTTGATCACTTCCTTTCATGTACAAATCTCTAGGTGTTTTTGTGAGGCTAAAAGAGTAAACTGAAGGCTAATACACAGGAGTGACATAAAGAATTACAATCACTTCTTGTTCCTTTTTTTCCTTTTATTTTTCAGGTGTCTCAGTTAAACACACCAGGGGTAGGAAGGTTTTCAGCACTCAGAGAGCAAACAGTTTAGTAATTTAGATGCTTAAGCCCTGCCTTAGAAGCCAGTTTTTAGACATCCATTTTCAAGAACCTCAGTCAGCACTCGCTGGCTTTTTTGTGTGAGCTGCAAGCAAGCAAATATTCCATTTACTTTCATTAGGAAGCAACAGCCCATCTCTTGACACACTTGTGAGGTGGCCTGGTGCCAACCTGATGAAGTTTAACCATGTCAGAGCCATCGCAGGCACAGCTGCAGGCTGGGCAGAGAAGAGATTCAGAGCAGCCCTGCAAAGAAGGACTTGGGGGTGTTGGTTGATGGAAAAATGAACACTAGCCGGCCGTGTGTGCTTGCAGCCCAGAAAGCCAACTGTTTCCTGGGCTGCATCAAAAGGAGTGTGATCAGCAGGTGGAGGGAGGTGATCCTGCCCCTCTACTCTGCTGTTGTGAGACCTCACTTGGAGGGACTCTTCATTAGGGACTATAGTGATAGGACAAGGGATAATGGGTTCAGATTTAAACAGGGGAAGTTTAGATTGGATATGAGGAAGAAATTCTTTACTGTAAGGGTGGTGAGGCACTGGAATGGGTTCCCCAGGGAAGTTGTGAATGCTCCATCGCTGGTGGTGTTCAAGGCCGGGTTGGACAGAGGCTTGGGTGGCATGGTTTAGTATGAGGTGTCCCTGCCCATGGCAGGGGGGCTGGAACTGGATGATCTTAAGGTCCTTTCCAGTCCTAACTATTCTATGGTTCTATGATTCTCTGTCAAGAGCTGAAAATATACAAGTTAGTTGTTTCTGCAGCATTTGCTTCATTAAACTTTCAGCTAAACCAGAAAGGTGACAGATCTGCTGGGGAACCTCATGGCTCCACTCTGCCTAACTTTGGAAACTGAATACTGATACAAGTGTGTCAAGTCTTTGTGACTTTCCTATCACCTGTAATCCATGCTCCAACTCTCTGCAAACCTTCTCATTGCATCTCTGATGAGAGCAAAGAAATAATATGTGTTCTGTCCTTATGATACTTGAACTCTGCTTCAAACCCTTTACTGTGAGTTTATGTGTTCTTGCATCAGCAGATTGGCACATCTGTCACATGTGGGCTCATTTAGAAACAATTCCACCTTACTATATTGCAATAGCACTAATAGACTTTTGTGCAAGGTTGAAATGGGTATGTATTTTGTTTTATGTGGAAATGGAAGTCTCATGTGGTGCTGAAAGCCAAAACCTTTTTGAGCTTGTGTCACCAATGCAAGTTCATCAAGTCACAATGAAATGTTGGCTAAAAATTTCATCCCAAGGTCTATTTCATCCTTTTTGCGTTAGTGTTTGTGAGATTTGTGCAAAATAGAGTTTGCAGCTATTGTTGAACTGAAAGTACCTGAAAGATGAGGTTCTGATATCAACTTCATATAATATGCAGCTTTCACAGTTTTATGTGTACAAAGCAGCCTGTCCTTTTAGAATCAATTCTATTGCTATATAAATAAATCAGCACATACTGCTTTAGAATTTTTTTTCCAATGCAATACAGGTACTTGGACCATATTCAGCTTCCAACAGCACAGAGGCAAAATAAAATTGTATCTTCAGGTTTAACGGTAACAGGTGTCTCTCGTGACTATGGTCAGTTAGGCAGTGGCAAATGTGAGATGGGAGTCTCATTTTTGTCAGATACCATCATTATGTGGGATTTCTTTATTTTCCCAAGTGCATGTCCTGTGATTTAAAGGAGCTGAGAATTTCCTACAAGTGTTTTGATTTGGTTTTTACCATTCCTCTAATACTAATGTCACTGTTCCAGTCCAGCTGGAGCTGTGCAGTTGCTCTTGCGCACTGTGGTGCATCACAATGACTTCAGGCTTTATTTGCTTTCTGTATGGCATTCTCTGCTTTGTAACCATGTCAAGAAAAGCAATTGCTACTTAGAGAAAATTGGATTAACTAGTGATTTGCAAATATACAACTTAATATACATAATCAAGGTCTCTCATAAAGCCCAATGCCTTGATGCTTAACTGTTTTGCAGAAAACATAGGGAGTGTATTAGAAGTTGAATATCTCATACTAACAACAAAGGTGATCAGATTGCTTAGCATGTTCCTATTACAAAATGTTGATATGTGGTGTGATCCAGGCATGAGAGTGTGACTGGTGTCAAGTACTGTGTCTGTGAGACAGCTCTGAACAGAGTGAGCTTTCAGGATATGGAACTCCTTCCTCTGTGAAAAACTGTTCTTGGAAAAGACTTCATTCTTTTGACGGGATAAATTTGCTAATGCTTGAAAGCATCAAGATAGCAAAAGAGGTTTGTGCTTTGTTTTTTGTTTGGGTTTGTTTTTTTTTTTTTCTGTTAGTGGAGTACGGTTTCTTCTTTACTGGAATTCTGTAGTTTGCATCTCTCAATCTGCTACATGCAGACCTCTCCAAACTCATCATGAATTTCTTGTCTAAATCTGATCTGAACTGAATTTGATGCCTTTCTCCACAGTTGTGCTTCACAGAGTTGTTTGCCAGGTTTTAGAATCAAAGTTTCACATTACTAATGACAAGAGTTGCCTCATGTTTTTGTTATGCAAGAAATATGTTGAGATGGAAGATGGTGGACTTGTCAAGTGGTAGACTTGGCAGTCCTGGGATTGGACTTGATGATCTTAAAGGTCTTTTCCAACCTGTTTGATTCAATGATTCACTGTGCAAACTACTTGATTATTAATCCTCTGTCACAGTCACACGAGCTGTCCTAGTGTGTAGTGTTGAAATACTGATTTTTTTCTTGAGATCATTTGTCAGCATTAGATAACTAGACAGTACTTCATCCAAACATGAATAATCTGGCTTTCAAAAAGAAGCCCACAAACCTGCAGCAAAACATCCAGTGTAAACTGAAAGCAAGTCGGGTGGATTGCTGTTTTATTGTCAGCCTGCTTGTTTGTTAAGGATACCTTCTGGACTTTCTGTAAATGTCAATATTGTTAATATTTCCCTAGTACATATGACACGGAAATTCAATGTCAAACACCCCCTTGATACTGTGAATCTTGACACTAGCAATCTATTAGCTGTTCTTCTATGTTAATAACATTATTATAATATTCTTTACTAATTTGACATGTCTACTCAACTGAAACACACTTTAAAAGATTTGGGACATAAAATGTGACTGGAAAGGAAGCAATGGTGGATGATTCCAGTGATTCCTGAGTTTTTTAATTTTGACCTAGCTTGTTCAATGCTGGTTTGTTCTTGTATTGGGGAACTTCTTATCAGGGTCAATGTGTCCAAGCCTGAAACAGAGTTTTTCAGAATGTGACTTTCTCAGATTTTCCTGGTTTTGCTTTGTTTTCTTAGTTTCTTTTTTTCATTTTCCCATAGATTTATCCATGTATTGTGTTAGTTCTGGTATGGTAAATGCATGGATAAGGTTATATTGGTTTTGTTTATGATCTTCTAATATACGACTGCAAAGAAGATTTTGTGGCGGTGTAGACATCTAAACTAAACCAACTAATAATTAATGTTGAAATTGAATCCCAGAGACAAATCTCAGGGTTTCTCTCTAAATACCAGTTTAGCAACATGAATCTTATTATTTTATTACATTGGTTTCTAGACAATTGGAGAAAGATGAGTTTATTATAATAAAGTAGAACAAAATAGAATAAAAGGAATAAACACGGCTTCCATTAGTAGATTATAAAATGAACTTGCTGTAGGTAGGTGAATGTGACCAAAATCTAACCAGGTGCCAGAAAGCTAAGGAAAGAATTTTGCTTCTGAATAAAAAAGAAACATTCAAGAGGTTTTATTCTGAGAGGCTGCTGGGTGCACATGTAGAATTTTACATTCACAATAAATCCCACTATTTCTTGCTAATTACCCACGAGTAGCATGTGTCTGCTCTTTGAGAATGTATTCTAAGTAATTTCTTGTTTAACACCAGGAGCTGTTCATTGTGTCATAAATTGCAAAAAAATAGTTTCCTATTGAGAGAATGGCAAATCTGGTATTTCTGCAGTATTTGCATGTTGAACTCCTCATAAGGCTGAAGTTGCAGCATGTCCTTATGTCAAGGAACAGCTTTTGTGTTCTGTGCCCTGTTCCTCCTTCCTCTTTCTGTCTGGAAATGGGCAGTGTGAGCTTGTGCGTCTGAAGTTCTGAATGGCATAAATAGACTTGACTTTGTTTCTTTAATTTTTGTATGTAGGGGAAAACAGAGATTTCTCCTCACTCCTAGGTCTGTGTGGGTTTGCAGTTAGCTGTTATCTGTCACTAGCTTCCCATCTGCAGTGTCATTCCTTGTTTGATGCGTGCAGCTTGTTTCTAATTGCCCTGGTTTGCTGGCGCAGATTCTTCCTGTGTGTTCTGAATGATGCTTCCCTTTATTCAGTCTCTTTAAAAGCCACCCCTTTTGTTTTATCAGAGCTTCTTAGGAGCTGAAATCCCGATTCCACTCAGTCCACAATTCTTCTTAAATTCAATTTTTTAATCTCTTCTTTTTAAAGCCATAGTTGTTACATAGGTATCCGAATCCTAATGCCATGCAACAAAGCATTGCTTCCTTTTGAAAGAACTTGGAGGGATGGCTTTCTCCTTTCTGAGTTTCCAAAGAGTATTGCTTGACTGTTGCTAGAGAGCAGATTAATTTTACATTAGGGCCTGGATTCCATACAAATGGCCTCTGTATTCATAAACAATGGGAGCAGCTGATGGACCACTGTTCCATCAGTGAGTTATCTCTCTATTGTCAGGCTCATAGTGTATAAAAAATGTTTGTGGCCCTTGTGGTTACACACCCCAGAAGGTGACTGTGATCTCATCAGTGTAGGGAACAACTTAGATTTCCTTTCAGTGCTGTAAAAGTCAGAATTGATAGAAATAGTCAGAATCTTCAGATGGTGTTTTCCAAAGAGGAACGTTTTATTATTCCAAGTGTCAAGGGTTTGAGGAACTAATTGAAGAAGACCCTTATAATAAGAAAATAGTTTCCATCTTGTAAGCATGTTTAAACTGGGGCCTTTTCTTGTAAGGCGAACTGAGAATAGCTGTGGTGAAAGACCATTCCATGGGATATGTCTCTAGGAATTACATTCCAATGTTGGGCCTTTTTGAAGAGCATCCTTATTTAAAGGGAATAAAGATAAAAAATGTCAGCACTGAAAAATAAATCCTGTGTCAAATGTGCATTTTAGAAATCTTAAGTTTGAAATCCATTATGGGCTTTTGAGCTGTGTGGGGAAGGCAATCCTGATGCTACAGTTACTTACAACTCTTGACCAAAAGGTTCTCAGGTTTACTATGTGTTGGTTTCTGCATATTTTCAATCTATGGTTATAATTTACTATTAAATATTTTAGACCAAGTGTACAACACTACAAACACTTGAGTTATCCCAAGCATATACAGGGGGTGTCGGTAGATTCTGCCTTTAGAGCCCATCCAAATCCAGTAACTCCAATGGTGGTATCTCTTTCAGCGTGGGAAAGCAGAAGCATCCTGGAAGTTCTTCAGCACCTCTGAAAAATGCATCTTAAAAATTACCCCCACAAAGTATAAGCCAAGGCCATCTTCATCCTGTATAATGAATAGAGAAAGAGTTCATTGAAAAGATCTCTTCAGTAAAAATGTGGATATTCATAATACTCAAAACGTCAAAGTACAGAAATGGGCCATCTTTGATTACTGACAGTTCTTCTGATGCTCATTGTCAGAGCTGCCTGGAACCTTTCCCAAACACTCCATTTCGTGTACACAGGAACAGAGAAAATGTGTATTTACCTGTAATTGTTTATTTGTGCGTTTGGGTATTTGTGCATCTGTCTGTATAAATCCATGCCAAACAAATCCGTTTTTTACTTTGCATGTGTTCTGAATGATTTATATCTGGTAGGTTTTACTTACAAACAGTTTTGCGATATGGTGTGGGTGGCTTTATGCACAATACATTACCTCAGGCAGACAACATCTTTGTGTGGCACTCTCCCCACCATCCCTTTCCCTGCTTTTCCTGCTGTATTCTTCCAGCTCTGCTTAGCCCATCACAGAAGGTATTTTTCCAGTATCACAAAATAGTTATGTCATTCTTCAGTAAGATTTGGTTAAATGAATAAGGATATGGAAGATGCTATGGAAATAGGGGTGCCTGAGGGTTGCTTACTTTTTTGTCCTTGTCGGAATATTCCTATTTATACTTGAAGTGCTTAGCCATCAGCAGGTTACATGTTAATGTAGGAGCAGCTGAGTATTTGAGGTGTGCAGGAGCTGTACAGCCTGCAGACACCTTGTCAGCTTAAAGAGGAACCTGTGCTTTGAAGAAAGCTAAAGGTCTGTTCAAAATTTAACCCAGTGGCTTCGCAGCTGGCATGCATCATGACTGATGATTCTGCTGTTGCTCAGGGTGCAGCTAATATAGTTGCTAGAGGAGGCTTGGCCTTTGTAGGGAATGTTCTGTTGGCAGCTGTCCTGGGTTCAGCAGTAGCAGTCATTTTTCTCCTTCTTAGTAGCTGCTGCAGTGCTGTGGTTTTGACTTTCAGC
>JANRGW010005414.1:0-14968 GCA_024733675.1 Psilopsiagon aymara
TACTGAGCAGCAACTGAAAACATCGGTGTTATCAGCGCTGTTCCCAGGCTGAAAGTCAACACCACAGCACTGCACCATCTACTAAGAAGGGGAAAAATGACTGCTACTGCTGAACCCAGGACACCCAGAAAAATAGTTTACCATTTTTCAAGGTAGCTTGAGATTGTAATTGGCAAAATTCAGCATTCAACAGCTGATGCTTTCTTTCTTGATGCTGCTACTTAATCAGCATTAAGCAATTATTTCATCCTTCAAACTACCTTAGAAAGTGGCACATTAAAATCTACAGCAGCATATCATAACATGCAAAATGGAACTCCTATGCCATTACTGTTAAAATAGGTGTTTGGGACAGGACCTGTGGTGTCACCTCTGTTTCACCGTCTCTGCAGTGTTTAGGACATCCCTGTGGCTCCAGGACAAAGGCAAGCTCAGCATCTGGCTCCTTAAGGTGGGGGAGAGAACTGGTTGGCACAGAGACAGGCACCAGAGCCTGGAGGAAGGAGAAGCTCCAAGGGCCATGCATGGACCATGGTAGGTGTCTGTTTGGGACCAGTTATCCTTTCCTGGGTATAGGTTTCCACCTCAGCCTTTTGGAAATATGTATTAGAAACCTGGCGATGGTAACAGGAGTGGTGACATGTTTAATATGACACACACGAAGGGATAGAGCACTTTTCACATAGCAACAGACCTGAGGCTTGGCTCCCATCTCCCACCCTTCAGAGAACTGGCCAGGCTCTCCCTCACACAGCTTTCCAGTTGGAGCTGTGGCAATGGTGACACTCATCCTTCGGGCCGAGGACTACGGTGGCTGCAGGATTTACTTGCTGAATGTTAAGGGGACATCTTGGAGAGACGCAGATTCAAGGCTTTTTCCTCAATAGGGAAAATATTTAGGGAGGTTTAGACTGGAGACAAGGAACAGTTCCATCCCCAAAGGGTGCTCAGGCATTGGAACAGGCACTGCTGGAGTCACCATCCCTGGAAATGCTCACACACCATGTAGACGAGGCCTTGAGTGACATGAGTTAGTGGTGGCCTTGGCAGTGCTGGGGAACAGTTGAACTCAAGGCTTTTCCAACCCAGTTGATTCTATGATTCTAAAATCCGCAGTAAAGGATCAGCCTGTCCCCTCAGTGCACGTGAACCATTTGTGTTGATAAACACACCGCCTGGCTTAATAAATTACATCCTCCCTATACAATTCCGGTTTTCGTGATCTACCCCAACTACACAAACCCCGCTTGGGAAGCTCAGCCCGTCCGTGTGCGGGGGCCGCCCTCCTGCCCCACTTGTGGGCGCAACACGTCCCCTTCAGAAGGCAGCCCTGGGTCCGCGGCTCCTCGGCCGTCGATCGCGGCTGGTCCCAGGTTACCGGGGCCCACGGGCACTGCGGGGATTCGCTCGCCCCTTCCCGCAGCCGTCCCGCCCCGGGGAGGGGGCAGCGGCCGCCTCCGGCCACACCTGCGGCGGGGAGAGCGCTGGGCGCAGACGGGGCGGCAGCGGCACCATGACGGTGGGAGCGCGGCTGGGTGACAGGGCGCGGGGCCGCTTCTCCCGCCGCGGCACCGGCGACGACCAGGTCGGCATCCTGCCCGGGGGCGACGAGGAGGAGGAGGAGGAGGAGACGGCGGGGAGCAGCGCGGCGGCCGAGGAGGAGAAGGACGAAGGCGCCGGCCGCAGGAAGGTGCGCTTCGCCCTCCTGCCCGATTCCTACGAGCCGCTGCGGCCGCCGCGGGCCCCCGGCAAGCGGCACTATAGGAAGCGGCTCAAGAAGTACGGCAAGGTGAGGGCAGGGCGGCGGGCAGGGGCCGGGGCCGGGCGGGCAGCGGGCAGCTTCTCCGTGCCCTGTCCTTCAGGCGGTTTAGGTGGCGGTGGCTAGCGCTGAGGCGGGTGTCAGCCCTCTCCCGGTCTTGCTCTTGTTGGGTTGGGCAGGACTTCGGCCCCCTCCTGGTTCAAAGAGGAGGAAATCTGCCGTTTCGTACTGAAAACGGCACTAAGCCGATCCATGTGACGGGTATTTTGCCTTTGTCGTGTATTTCCTTCAGCGTCACTGTTCTGACACTTCCTTAAAACTCGCAGTTATTTGGCCTGCTTTCTTCTAAAAGACAGGGTACTGCCACCCCTCCAGTATATGCATTTACCGTTTTACCTTCTAAGTGTCCCCTGAAAGTCGCTAGTACAGGTTAAAAGAAGAAAGCAACATGTTTTTCATTGTGTAACAGCTATTTTGGGTCAGAATTGTTCTTTTGCTTTCCTGTGGGACAGTCAGAAGTCTGGCAGCCTGGTGGTTTATAGCTTTTTTCCCCTGAAAGGCGGGTGCCTTGGATTGCTGAAGTGCATTTGGAAGAATTTGGTTGTTTTTCTCTCATTTGCGCCTCTTCAATACAGCTGAGGTATGTTTTCGGTGTTTGTAGCAAAAAATAATGTCTGTGTTAGCAGGAAAAACCTGTCTGGTGTCGGGAATCTTTTCCTATTGGAGAGATCACAGCTGTCAGTACGAGATGTGGCTTTCTGCTGCATTCCTTAAGGAAATGATGATTTTGGTAAAGATATGCCAGCTATGTGTGACATGCAGAAAAGGCCACATAGCTCAACAAAGGTACTGCTACAGCTGACAGCATAGTCATGAGCTGCTTTATTGTTTCCTAAAGAGGAACAGAGTATTTCCTTCATTCATGATGGATTTGACACTTCGAGTTTCCAACACGGTGATTCTCATGTCACACACACGGTGCAGTTCTTGGACACTGTGTATTCCCTTTCATATCACTCAAACAACATCCCCAAGGGAAAGGTTGGCCAGTTTGGCTTTGGCAGTGAAGACTAACACCTGAAGGTGAGCTGCTCACAGTGCAGAGCCTTAAAGCTCACCCAGTTCCATCCCCCTGCCATGGGCAGGGACACCTTCCACTGGAGCAGGTTGCTCCAAGCCCCATCCAACCTGGCCTTGAACACTGCCAGGGATGGGGCAGCCACAGCTTCTCTGGGCACCCTGTGCCAGTGCCTCAGCGCCCTCACTGGGAAGAATCCTAAGAATATAATAGATATTGACTGGATTTCACCAATTTAAAAGAATATCCTCTGTTTCAGTGTTTTCCATATTACAGGGGATGATTTTGATCTAGCCCCACTCAGCCATTAAGGGGTACTATGCTGATAGTCCTCCCAAACTAACCACATTGTATGAATTCCCTGTCATGACCAGCTGTGTCAGCACAAACAAGAGTGAAATTAGATTTTTTAGTTTAAATAATCTGTAGCAAGTTCTCTCTAACGCAGTACACAGATGAGTTCTTAAACGTGTATAGGTGTGAAAGAGGCTCAAAACATTCTCATTTTGACAAAAGAAGTCCTTTTGACAAAAAGCAATGAGAGTACAAATCAGGAATTCTTCTGACCTTATTCTAGTGGGAGGTGTCCTTGCCTATGGCAGGTGGTTGGAGCAGAATGAGCTTTAAGGTCCCTTCCAACCCAAACCAGCCTGGGATTCTGTGAAATTCCCATGGAAGTATTCGCAGTGTTTTACTACCTTCTCGTGCGGCACCAGTTTTAACAGCCTATGTGCTCACATACTTAGCACATGTGTGTGTGGGAAACACATACTCCTATAAACTAGGTGTGAATTTCAACTCATTTTATTCTTGACTAGAAGCCCATGATGAAGCCTGGCTTCCTGCAGAGGCTGCATCCGCTCGGTTGCACTCCGCTCTGTGGGTGTGTATTCCTATATAAAAATAGATGGTGAATGTTGTTCTGTGCTCAGGCCCTCATTAGCTGTGGGAGAAGTTGATTTTCTGTGTCAGAATGACTTTATGTGAAGGTATTTCCTCTAATTTCTGGGGGGTTTATCCCTTTCTCTCCACAGAACGTCGGCAAAGCTCTGCAGAAGGGATGCCGCTACTTGGTGGTTGGCCTGCAAGGATTAGCATCGGCATACTCTGCTCCCTTTGGAGTGGCAGCTCAAGTGGCACCCTTCGTCCGCTAGTGCAGCCCCATCAGCAAGGACACAAGGCCACTCTAAGGTTAAATCCGAGCCCTGCATCTGAGAAACCTCTTGGACAAAAAGCCCCAGCCTCTCTGCCAGCCCTGGGGAGACCCAGGACTGAGGGCTCTTCTCTGCAAATATGGCATTAAATCAGATCGTGTCAAGGAAATACAAGGATTAGGAAATAATCTTCCACTTACGGAGCTGAAGTTTGTTTTCGGGCAGGAGTTGGTTTTCTAGGGCTTTGTGCTGTGTACGGAAGGGAGCAAAGGACGCGAGGAAAAGCAAGTAGATGAGGGAAAGAGAAATGAAGTAAAATAGAGGATGTGGAGGTGAAGATCAGAGTGTGGCTCCTGAGAGGAATTGTCAAAGCAGTGGAGGAAGCAGATAACAGGGGGTCAGGAAAAGGTAGTCTTTGGTTTTCTGAGGTTGTTTTGTTGGGTTAAGATTATGAGTACATTAGAAATATACTTGGATATAAATGGACTGTGGTCTGAGACAGGGAGAGCTTTGCTGCATAACGATTGTTGATTTCAAACACTGGGTGTCATGAGCCATTAAATGTTAAGACTGGTCTAAAAATCCAGAAGGGAAATGAGATGTGTTTGTTTTCTGATTCAGGGGCATTAAAGGTTCTCTGTGATTAGTGTTTTCAGCTTTTCCTCTGCTGCTGTGAAATCTGAATGTATTTTTTTTACTGAGAACAGTTTGTATCTGACATACCTGATTCTGGAAGCTGGGGCATAAGAACACTCAGTTTCTGTGGTGTTCACCAGGACCCCCCCCCCCCCCCCCCGAAATTATCAGGTGCATCTGAAAAGAACTGCATACAGCCTTTGATATAAGAATGAACAACCATTCTGTGTAAGAATGAGGCCAGAAATCCTGGCAGCTCCATCTTCATTTCTCTGTGTGGATGTTGTAGCTAGAGGATGCCAACAGCAGATGGCTCAGCTCAGTGGTGCAGCGAAGAACATCCAGGGATATAAACCCTGTATATGACTGTACTGGTGACACAGGAACAATGGGGTTTGTGGGGCCATCAGAATTTTGTGGGGTTTGGGGTTTTGGGGGTATTTTTTCTATCGGTCTTTTGTGGTAGCAGTTCGTGATTTTCTTTGCTAGCACTTTCTGTGTATTACAGATCTTTTTATAATATGAGTATAGTTTTGATACTGGTTTTATAATCAAGGAGTCCTATGGAAGAAGTGCTGCTCATTTCCTTTCTTTGCCTTTTTTGAATGAAGGGGTTTGCATGTTTCGGCAGACCATGCTGTATTGCTTGCAAGTGTCACAAATGAAAACAAAGTCAGTATTTTTAATGCTCTAAGTGGACTGTAAATAAAAGCAGTGCAATCTATGCCGTGTGTTTACCTTCACACATAAGTCAGCACAGAGAGGAGGAGTTTCCCAGCAGTAAGGGGAAGCTGCAATGTAAACTTCCCCATGTTGTTCTACCCTCAGACTTGGTGCTCAGCTAGGACACGGTTGTAGCCCAGACCACAGGGAATGCTCAGGAAAGGCAAGGTGTGGAGATGAGGATGTAACATTGCACAAATTGGGGCAGGAATAGCCACAACGGGGCTTCATTCACTGATTTATACCTTTAGCTGTTTCTCTTGGGCTTCTTTGTAGGGAGCAGCCTTCCAGTATCTGAAGGGGGCCTATAAGGATGCTGGAGAGGGACTCTTCATCAGCGACTGTACTGACAGGACAAGGGATGATGGGTTTAAACTGAAACAGGGGAAGTTCAGGTTAGATATAAGGAAGAAGTTCTTTACTGTGAGAATGCTGAGGCACTGGCACCGGCTGCCCAGGGAAGTTGTGAATGCTCCATCCCTGTCGGTGTTCAAGGCCAGGTTGGACATAGCCTTGGGTGAAATGGTCTAGTGTGAGGTGTCCCTGCCCATGGCAGGGGGGTTGGAATTGGATGATCTTAAGGTCCTTCCCACCCCAAACCAGTCTGTGATTCCATGATTCCATGACAGACCTGTCCTGATGTGCCCCACCAGCATGGCAGAGAGTATTAATAACAGCTGGGTGTTTTGCAGTAAGAACAGAGCTTTACTACCCCCCTTGTCCAACCCTATTCTATGTTTCTATGTGCCACACCAGCCTGCATAGTTTGGGCTTAACTTCAAATTTCATTACACCACTCTCTGTTTAACAGCCTGAATCATTAGAGCTCCTTTTTTTTTTAGTTACTAAAGCAATGCAGGGAGGGTTTGTGTCTCCATTTTTTCTGTGTGAAATGAGTGTCCCATCTATTTGTCTGTGTGTCTTGTGAATAGAAAGGCTGCTCCCTTATTGCAACACCCAGGGTCCAGCCCATTAGTGCAGGGACTTTCCACCAAGGTAAACATGAACTTCAGCTTGTGAACGATTGGCACAATTGTTACCACTGACCTTTGCCTGCTGACCTATGGTCTCTACTTACCTGGTGCAACGTTAAGGGAATAACCTGGCTGCCATCCATACAGAACCTGAGTGATACATACACAGTGTTTCTGTGTGAGCCTGAGAAAAGCTTCATGTATATGGATGAGGCAGCTTCTGCTGAGTGGTGTTTCTAAAATTGACCAAATACAAAGAAAGAAAGAGGACAGAGAAAGAAAAGCAAGCAATCATCCTCCTGTGCTGTTGCTATAAACACCTGGTGATTCATGTAGTCTAGTCTCCTACCTGAGAATGAACTGAGGCTACCAATTAGTGCTGCTTATCAGCTCCCCCTGGGCAGTGATCCACTTTTCAGCTGGTGAGGCCAAGCCTTGGCTAGAGGGTTTGCTACTCATCACCACCCCAGCTCACACAGCAGTGCCGAGAGGATCTGAAGCTGAGAGGTGAGGTCCAGCAGGATGGATGGCAGAGGGCTGTGGTTCCTGTCAATCGTGGCAGCATCCCTGCTGTGCCAGGTTGGGTGTAGCCACAACACGAACACGTGGGACAGGGAAATCCTGCAGTGCTGTTGCTAAATGTTGTCTCGGGGATGTAAGAGATGATGAAGTATTCCCTGAGTAACTCAGCATCAGGAGGCAGGTCATGCTGCTCAGTGGGATATGGGAGCCTCCATCTGGAGCAGAGCAGTGCGAGTGACTTGGAGGAGAGCAAGTATTGAGGAGCCTGGGCTCAGGGCATCCCTGAAAGTGTGTCAAGGCAGGAGGGCAGACTGGGATTAACTCTTGGCTTCTGCATGGGCTTTACATGCCCTTGGCAGGCTGGCCTTGGAAGAGGATCCCAGCAGGGAGAGCTTTCAACCCATGGGAACAGGCAGACCCTTTTGTTGAAATGGGCTTGTCTGCAGTTTATTTTCTGGTTCCTCTGAGGAACAAAACAGCCCTCTCATACACAAAGGTGGGATGGGGTGGATATTACAGAACAGAAGGTACGTAGGGAAGATATGATTTGACATTTGACCTGAGTGAAATATGTTCCTCCCTTCAGGCACTTGCTTGGCACCACCACCAATCACTTCACTTTGCATGATTTCTAGTGGTGTGCTACTGTGGTGTCTGGTTCCCTTCATATTTCTACCCACCTTTTACCAAGCTCTATAACAAACAGCAGGTTAAATACGTTTGGGCAGCTGAATACGTGCAGAATGGCAAGAAGCAGTCAATTCATCCAAGCTGCTCTCAGGAATGAACTCCACTAACCCAAAAGCCTGGCAAGTTTATAGAATCGTAGGGTTGTTTGGGTTGGAAAGGACCTTAAGCTCATCCAGTTCCAACCCCCTCTTGGGCAGGGGCACCTCACTCTAGACCATGTCACCCAAGGCTCCATCCAACCTGGCCTTGAACACTGACAGTACTTTTAAATCCCTGGCTATTCCTAGTGCCTGCTCAATGAGTCACAAAGCTGAATTAAGTTTATTTCTGCTGGTTTTGCCAGAGCACTTAATTGCAGCTCTGGCTTACCATAGGCTCTGAGGAAATGGCAAAGGTCTCACAGCTATTGTCCTTTGTCCTGCAACATTAGCAGCAAAGGAAGCTCCCTTGCACAGCTGCCTTTTGAAGCGCTGTAACTGAGGAAAGCCGCACCACACCACATTGCTTTGCTGCTTCCAGTGCCAGGTCAAGGCTCACTTCAAGCATGAATCATACAATACTTAGGGTTGGAAAGGATCATCCGTTCCAAACCTCTGCTATGGACAGGAATGACCTGTCTTCTGCTTGTCTGTACAACTGGCAAGGGGGCAGGTTTTGTGTTGGGGTGCTATAAACCCAGATGGGTTTTCTTCTGAGAAAAAAATGGTCCTAAAGTGTGTACCAAGTTACTGCAGTTACCTGCACAAGGTATGCTTTGGGAATCCTTTGTCTTCAAGGACCAGTAAGGAGCCTAAAGAGCTTGGAGACTAATGGAGGTAATTAAATGAAAGTAAAGGAATAAAATTTACCCCTTCATTACACTTGTAGGAAGTAGTATCAGGCTGCCGGGCCTGTTTTAAGGTGAATTCCAGCCTGAGCTCAAAGAGGGTGATGCTCCTTCCTGAACCATCACCTGCTAGGAAAGGCTCAGGGCTCTGGGCTTGTTCAGCTGCAGGAGGGAAGGCTTAGGAGAGACCTGACAGTAGCTTTCCAGTACCTAAGAGTGGGATCCTGCTCCTGCTATAAGCAGAGACCTTGTATTTACCCACTCTATGGAGATGTAACGAGTGACGTCCTCAACCTTGCTACGAGCACTGAAGCTAAGAATTAAAGCTTTGCTTCTGGTAACAAGGAGTGACTTGCAAAGACGGCACCAACTGCCTGCTTGGCCCTCAGCGAAGTTCCCGCTGCATTGCACTATGCGGGCTGAAAGGAAATCGTCCTTTAGTGCCATCTCCTGGGAAAAAATCAGATTCCCAGCCTCGGCGTTGTGCCTCAAATCCTGCAGGGATTTCCTGCCCTCCCCCAGGCTGGCCTCCTGCTTTGTGCAGACCCATATTCAGGATGTTGGCTCCCAGCCTGGTAATGTCCATCTATATACCAGTGTTTTCCACCCAGCTGAATCCTGACCCTCCTGTATGCAATTGTTTCAACTGAAAAGCCATAGGAATGTTGCTTTTGTGTTGTTGGGGATATTTTTTGCCTCCCTTCCTAAAAATGCATTATACTTTGCCCTGAGATTCTTGCTGTGCATTAAAAACATTCATTAAGGATGCTTCACGGGAGAGAAGGGGACGAGCCATGGCCACTTTTCCACTGGATTGATCATAACTGCTTAAGACAGCATATGTAATTCCTAATGGAGGAGGAACAGAGGTAGGCAGACTGGAATAACTTCCACCAGGAGCCAGGAGTTGCCTTCGACCCCAGCTCCAGCACGCTGCATGTACTTGACTCCTCGTGCTTTCTGTATTCCCTATTTCTGCTGCTCATAAAGGAATCCTTGCTCCTTCCTTTCCTGGGATGCTAAGCTAGCATCCGATTGCTTTTTCAACTGTGTTTGAATGATGGTGGGGACATTCCTGTCTTTGGTGCATGCCATCCTCTCCCATGATAAAACCATAGCTGCAGAAGTGTGTTAATCCTTGTGCTGCAGAAGAAATGCACTGGTCCCCAGTAAAGCCTCTACTTTGGTCCTTACCTGCTCTCTCACGTGACAGTGCAGCTCTACCCTGACTACTCAGACTCCTGAAGCTGCCTGATGGATATTATATTCACCCAGAGAACCAGAGTTACAGAACATGGGGAGAACTTACAATGTAATTAGCTTGCACTAGTTAATACCAGGCTGAGTATCTGCCTGGAACAACCATTTTTGTATTGTCCTGGTGAGTTTAGAGAGACTGAAGTTGAACATTAGACTGGAGGAAAAGGACAATTTTCAGTTCATCTTTGTATGACTTGACAGTGAACAAAGCAGCCAACAACCTCCCTGGCTTTTACATATTTATGCTTCCCTCTGCAGGGAAAGCCTCACAAAAAAAAAGGGATCCCTTTATCTCATTGCTGTGGCTCCATTAAAAGGTATCTATCATTAATCATATTCATCTATTTTTAATTCTGTCATCACCAATTATTCACCTGAGATATTTCACTGAGCTCATTTCTAGTGCATGATTCACTGAACTCTGATTTCCTTGAAGATTTTAAGAGAAAACAGCAATACTTTTATTACCCCTTCCTCTCTATGAACGAACCTTTTGAATTTGTTAGTTCATAGTTTGGAAGAGGATATAATTTCCCTGTGTGACTGTATGTAATATCATTGTTATCCTATCTTGCTGAAATCAGCATGTTGAAATAGCATGTTGAAACTGCATACTCAGCCATGTCATCCCCTCATCCCTGCCTTTCGCTGAGTTATCATAGAGTCACTGGAAAAACAACTGCACATCCCTGGAAAAGGGCATTTAACCCTATTCCTTCATTGAGACAAGCCCAGCCTACATTAGCTCCATCCAAACACCCTGTTATTTAATCGAGGCCAGCATTTTGCTGTCTTTATCACTGGGAATTTGTAATGTCCATCCAGATCTCCCCATCAGTATGGTACTTTATGCCTTTCCCAGGGTCAGCACTGTGCACCTACTGAAGACCTACAAGTTCTCCAGTCACTCATCTCTGGGTTTTTACTGGAAACAAGTGAAATCCTTCATCTCTTTCCTCATTATTCATGTTCATCCTCTGATTGAGCTGCTGCTAGAAGGGAGTCTAGATTTGCCTCTAGAAGAATCATCTCCTTCCGCATCTGAATATGTCATGATTTTTTCCTTGTGTTCCAGCTGAAAGATTGCCATGTGGATGCTTCTGAGCTGACACTATGTTTTTCCAACATATGGCAGCATTGCCTGCTTTCATAACTGACACAGCCCAACCCCAGCTTGCTATGGAATTGGCACTGTGAATCCTTCATATGATGAGACACGTTATAAGGAGCCTGAGGCTAGAACAGGGCGTGGGGAATTTCAGCTGTATTCAGTATTTCAGTGTTATGAAGTTATAAGTGATTGAACAGTCATTTCCTTTTAAATGCTGGTTAGCCATGTACAGTTCTGTCACATGAGAGGCTGTCTGGATGGTTAACAATAGCAGTGCCTATGTTTTGTCTGAATGGCTCCATTTTTGTTGCTGTACAGCAGGAGCTGGTGTACAGGTAAGAAGAGGTGTGCCTGGGATAGAGGACAAAGCAAACCTGTCAATCAAGCTATTTGCTGGAGGCTTCTTGAGAGGTGCCTGGTGTATAGGTGAAAAGGGCTCTCCTCAAACGCTGCAGTCTTAGACTTGAAGCATTAACCCATCAACCACATTCTATCTGAAGCTATTTATAATCTTATGTTCCTTGTACCACAGAAGGAAAGGAGAGACTATGCAGATGCTGTCCCCTTCTGTTATTCCTCTTTAAGCCCCTTCTCACCACAGTCTCCAAGAAGAGTCAGGACTGAATGTAAGAGCTGCTTTTTGGTGCTGGTCTGAACAAATTCCCCTTAGGCTCTAGGTTGGTAGATTTAGCAAATGAAAGTGCAAGGTCCTTCTTGGATTTAGAATTATTTTTTTTTCCTCTAAAATGATATTTGGTCATTAGCAAAGGTGAGTTATTTCTGAATTCAGTTGACAAGTCCTTCAAACGGAAGGAATCTGTGCTGCCCACAATATGTAGTTAGGGAGCAGCTGTAGCTATTCACACCACTGTCACACTATGTAGGTCCACAATTCTTCAGATTCTCATACTAGTACAGAATATATACACTCCAGCCCTATTTTCTCTGGCACCTAAAGGGGAGCAAGCAGTAAATCACCCAATATTTTTTCATGTTATTCCAAATCCCATCATTTTGATGCCTCTTAAAGTTCAGAGGGCAAAAGCTTTCTGCATCCTGTGATTTGCATAGTGGAGAATACTACCAGTGCTCAAGAAATCACAGGAGATAGCTACTCATTTTTCCCTTAAGCTTGTGAAAATAAGCATCAGTGTTTGTCAGCAAAGCTCAGGCTTTGTTAAAACTTTGTGACCAACGTTTGCTTTTATTGTTAGACTGTAAAATCAGCGTGTGGCTTTTTGTTTTTAACCCATTAGAACTTCTGTTAATTTGATTCATGCTTGCAAGCACTGCTTATCACACAGCGCTTACTAATTAAACATTGCAGTTTTGTCGAACATTTGCTAACACATGAGAGGCCTGGTTCTCCTTACAGTGTTTTCATGCTCCTGTGGGTGCAGTTGCACATTAAAGATCTCTGTGTGGTCTCAATTCAATTACAAAATACTGACTCCCATGTTAAATGAGAAAGTGGCATGTGATGGATTCAGGCTCACTGCTACCAGGAGCAAGGAGAGCCCACATGTGGAGAGATCAGTCCTAACAGAGATACCCCTCAAGTCTTCCCTGCACTGGTCCCATCTCAAGCATACCAGTTCTGCCTCATTTCAGACTGGCCATGTAGGGTTACAAGGAGGGGAGGGCTGTATTGGTGAATGGAGGAGGAGATCTGCAGTGTTTGGTACATCTCTGCATCCACTTGGGAGTCCTGGGGGCTTACAGGGGGCTGTGATCTTGAGGCCACAGCAGTGTGACTGAGCAAGATGGGAAGGAAGCAGCCTTCAGAAGATCCCCGTGCCATACACACCAGACAGGTAACTATCTTACAAAAACCCATCTTGCTCAGTAAAGTGGCCTAAGAAGGGATTTTGAATGATGTGGAAGGTGAGCAGTGGCAGACTCTCTCTGCATGTGCCTCCCTCACAGTCCAACAGCAGCACAAGACTCTGCTGATCAACAGCTAATCTCCCAAATTAACTGGGCTTGTTCCAGTACCAAACACAAAATAAACACAAGCCCTGCTTATCCTTAGTGCTGTGGCCTACTGTAGCAGGAGAAAGGTCTCAGAAACCATGACTGGCATCAGGGCATGATTTAAACAGCAAAGTGGTAAACAAGAGGGCTCCTGCCCTTTCCCAAAGCTGATAGAAGCAGGCAAAGATATCAGCAACAACATCAGGTTTATTTCCTTCCTCTGACACAGTAATGTCTGCGCCCCTGTGCTAAGGTAGAAGATCTCTTTGGCACTGTTTGCTTCACACTTTCATGCCCACAATCATACCATGGACCTTTTGGTTGAGAGCTCCTCCATGGACTCCCTTCTTGCCCATGAGGAAGATCAGGGCTCTGGGGGTCTTGCCAATACAGATGGATCTGCTGTCATTGCCTTTGCTTCTGACATCCATCACGTTGTCTTCATCCACCAGCAGGTTGTCACGAATCACACTACACTTTTTGTCAGCTATGGTGATTCCTGTTAGCAGGAACATCTTCCGATCCTGGCCTGTGATCAAGCCCACTTCTTGAGGTGAGATGGCTGCAAGGAGCCCTCCTGGCTTGGCTGCCCAAACGCACTTGTTGTCAGAGAGGCCCACGATAGCCACATCCTCAACGATCCTGTCCACCAGGATGCTGTTGATGTATTGCTTCCAGTATTCCATTGTGACTCTGAAATGAAATCGTGACTCGTGCTCTCTGAAATGAAATGTCCAGCACTGAGCTTCCCTGTCTGCTGCCTGCTGGGACTTTGGTCTTGGCACGCTGGTCCTAAAAACTTTGAGTTTGGCCTTCAGATTTCTGCAAGCCTGAACAGGGGAGCTGGGGAGGATCAAGAGCCAATGCTCCTGCTCTGCCCGTGAGGACAGACCTGTGACAACGGTGGCGTTGGCCACTCCAGCCTGTGTTGTGATGTCACATCGTAGAACTGGCAGAAGAGAAGGCTCTGGAGAGACCTTAGAGCAGCTTCCACTGTCTAAAGGGGGCATACAAGAAATCTGGAGAGGGACTTTTGCAAGGAGAGATAGGACAAGAGGGAATGAGATTAAAGTGACAAATGGGAGATTTAGACTTGATATTAGGCAGAAGTTCTTCCCTGTGAGGGTGCTGAGGCCCTGGCACAGGCTGCCCAGAGGAGCTGTGGCTGCCTCATCCCTGACAGTGCTCAAGGCCAGGTTGGATGGGGCTTGGAGCAACCTGCTCTAGTGGAAGGACTGGCCTGGATGATCTTTAAAAGTCCCTTCCAACCCAAACCCTTCTGTGGCTCTACAGTTCTGCAATACTTGCCTCACTGCTGGGTGTCCCACAGTGACTTCCCCATGATCCTGCTGACAAGAGGGAAGCTCTCAAAGGCAGTCTCACAAGTTTGTTTCCAGGCAGCTGGCATGGGCACCCGAAGGCATCCAAATGGGAATGGGATCCCCCACCTCAACCTCAGGCGCTGCCATTTGCTGCCTTCCCCCTTGGCTCTTCACCTCCAGCTATGTGTTTCCCTCTTCTTCTCCAAGTCAAACCAAGCGGCTGAATTCCACAGTCACGTATTCCTACACAGTTTACACTTTTTCTGTAACATCACTTCTAATAAAAGCCTCAATATTAGAAAAGCACTCGCTGCCTGTGTTTTGGCAAGCTAGATGCTGACAGCATGCACTTTATTTTTCACACTGTGATCACACTCTTCCACCAAGAAGTACGGGCTCCAGGAGAGTCCAGAGGAGGCCACAGAGACGCTCTGCTGGCTGGAGCACCGCTGCCATGGAGACAGGCTGAGGGAGATGGGCTTGTTCAGCCTGGAAAATGCTCCAGGGAGACCTTAGCGCAACTTCCAGTGCCTAAAGCTGGTCTACAAGAGAGGGGCTTTTTACGAAGGCATATAGTGACAGGACAAGGGGGAACGGGTTTAAGCCAAAGAGGGTAGATTAGGTGTTTGGAAGAAGTCCTTCCCTGTGCGGGTGGGGAGGCGCTGGCACAGGGTGCCCAGAGGAGCTGTGGCCGCCCCATCCCTGGCAGTGTTCAAGGCCAGGTTGGATGGGGCTTGGGGCACCCTGCTCTAGTGGCACGTGTCTCTGCCGGCGACAGGGGGTTGGAACTAGATTAGCTTGAGGTCCCTTCCTACACAAACCACTCTGCGAGGCGATTACACCAAAGGCCCTGGCCCCGCCGAGGCCCAGCGGGCCGCCCGGCGCCAACGCAGCACGGACTACGGTCCACCGGGCGTTACGAGGCCGCAGGCGGGCGTC
>JANRGW010005417.1:0-10463 GCA_024733675.1 Psilopsiagon aymara
GTGGTGAGGCACTGGAATGGGTTGCCCAGGGAAGTTGTGAATGCTCCATCCCTGGCAGTGTTCAAGGCCAGGCTGGAAAGAGCCTTGTGTGGCATGGTTTAGTGTGAGGTGTCCCTGCCCACGGCAGGGGGTTTGGAACTGGATGATCTTAAGGTCCTTTCCAACCCTAACTATTTTATGATTCTATGATTGTTTGGTATTTGTAAATGCACCAGGGGCTTGCACAAGTAACAAACTTGTTTCTTTCATAAACAAATGTATTAAGTGAAACAAAATCAATGTTAATTCTGTTTAGGTCGGGGGGGGGGGTGTGTGTTTTTAACTTTGGAGTGAGCTTAACATTTATGAAAATATTGCATAGACAATTTAGAAGGCAAAAAAGGGCTGTTACTATTCATTGTGTATGTCCTGGTTCACAGGATCACAACCCTGTTACTGTCTTCCTTCAAGGACAGTCCCACTAAGCCATGTAATGGTTGATGAAGTTACACACTTACACAGCTACATAAAACTGATGCTAAATTATCAAACCAAACACTCAAAGTTTAGTAGAAAGCTCCATATATTCTGTGATAAAGCCTTTAATGAGATGACTGCATGCAGTATTTTTCCATAGATTCCCACCTCATTCAGCAAATGAATACTTATGCATTTTTTTTCTCTATATGCTCCACACAACATGTGGCTCCAGATACAGATTTTTCCAGTTCTATGTGGGCCCTCTCTCTAGAGTTCCTCAAATGCATTTTACTTACAAAACAAGAACAAAAGCAAGAACAAAGCCAAAATCTTTGAAATGAGTCAGTATTATTATTTTGTGTAGTATTATTTTCTCATTTCCCTGAAAGGAGAATAAAGAAGTGGGGAATAGCTACCAGTTACCAAAAATATCACCAGAAATTTTGGATGCTTATAGAAAGCTGCTAACACCCTGGATCACCATCCACAACACTTTACAACTTTTTGCATTCAAAATTCCATTTGCTTTGATGCCCTTTGTAAACTCTGAAATCTCAGACTCGTCTGTCTCTATTGTCTCTATAAACTTCATTCCTTCAAGGAGGATTATGTCAATCAGTGCCTGAGCACATAATGAGGCTCTCCACACCGCAAGGACCTGTCCCCAGGACAGGAGCTGCAGGTTTATGTGGACTAGCCCTATGTAAACCTGCAGATCTCTTCTGATATATATTCAGTATATTGCAAGTAACTGCAAGTAATATGAAGGATTTTGTTTTCACTCTGATATGCTAAGTGTACATCTGAAAACATAATGAAAACCTGATTGTCCTTCATGTGCATGTCAATGCATGCTTTGGCATTTTTACCACCTTTCCCCAAGTGTAGATATAGACACACTTAAGACAGGTAAAAAAAAATATCCCCTGAATTTTCAGGTGTGCAAAGCACCTGCAATTCCTGTTGTATCAGCTGGAGCTGCTGGGCTCCCAGAACTTCTGAAACTCCGGCCCAAGCTTATAGAGCTTTATATAGCTTTAATGAGCAGCTAGCATTTAGATACGCTTTAATGTGATAAAGGCACAGATGAAGGAAGCAGAAAAAATGTGGAGTTAAGGTAAAGCTATTCAGAAAATCTCTTACTTCTCCTGCTGCCATATGCCTAATCAACCCTATGTTTGACATTGCTCAGCTTAGCTGAAACATTTCAAGGGTAAGTATACAGTGCACATAAAATGTATCCATAACCACCTCTTCCTCTCACACAAAACACCTTATTTACGTGTTGTCATGGTTTAAGCCCAGGCAGCCACACAGTTTGCTCACTCACTCCCCCCTCTTTCTTCCCCCCAGCTCCCAGGGGGATGGGGAGAATAGAAAGAATGCAACTCCCAGAGGTTGAGATAAGAGCAGTCCAGCAACTCAGGTATAACACAAACCACTGCTGCTACCACCACCAACAATAATGACAAGGGAAATAACAAGGGAAGAGAATACAACTGCTCACCACATATACCCAGCCCGACCCAGCAGCAAACCCCACCCTTCTGGGTCTTGCCCTCCATTTTTACATCCTGGGCATGATGTGCTGTGGTATGGAATACCTCTTTGGTCAGTTTGGGTCAGGTGTCCTCTCTCTGCTTCCTCCCGGCTTCCCCTCCTCCCTGGCAGAGCATGAGACTCAGAAAGTCCTTGGTCAGACCAAAACATTACTAAGCAGTAACTGAAAACATCGGTGTTATCAGTGCTGTTTCAATGATGAAAGTCAAAACCACAGCACTGCACCAGCTACTAAGAAGGAGAAAAATGACTGCTAATGCTGAACCCATGACACATGTGTGGAACTGCAGGTTCTCGTAGAATAAACCAATATACATTCAAGGTCACAGTGCAACTCTTGTGCCCAGTGTAAGGATAAAGAAGGTAAGAAGACACTGATAAAACAGCTCCCCTGGGTGGGAGCTGTACATGACCCGCTGCTACAGAGACAAATGCACACTTGGAAACAGGTAGCTAGCTGGTTCCACCACCATAGCCTCTGCTGTCTGCACTGGAAGAAGATAATGGCCAGTAGATTGGAAGAGCAATCCTATTCTCTCTAGGAAGATTTCTCTGTGCTTTACTACTATGCTTATTTTCCAACTCATCAGTTAAATACTTTTTTTTATATATATATGTACACCCTGGCACATTTTTTGACCTTTTGATCATAGAAAATGACATTCCATTTGCCCAAAGCTATTGTATACATTCAACATTATCTTAGCCAGCTAGTCCTCACCATTCATTGTCAATACCTCCATTTGTATTCATTTGAAACTCACATAACAAAGAATGTTTAACTACATTGTCTTCTAATATTAATTTACTAACATTAAGTAACAAAAGGCAATCGGTTCTATTTCAGACTGTACTAAATATCCTGTGTGAAAAGGGTGATCTCCTGTTTTTCTGAGGAACAGAGCCTCATTCTTATTGCAACACAGGTTTTGCACTTCTCTGAGGCTATTGTAGCAGTGTTTCACAGACAAGGCATAAAATACAAATCTCAGCAGTTCTCAAGAAACAGCATCAAAGATGTCAAACAGGACTACTCCAAAGGTAAAACTCACTCTAGTTCTAAAGACAAAACAGTTTTTATGGAATTGTTGAAAATTTTGGCATTTTAGGAAAGACTGAGAAGGACAGGGTACTACATTTATTATCTTACAGAAGAACCAGACAAGAGTTGAGTTAACAATTCCATTGTGGTGCAACACAACAAGGCAAACATTAACAGAAAAAGTTATTTGCTTTTGTGCACTGGGTTTTGAAAGCACTTGTATAGTGTTGTTGAAAGCTATTTTTGTTGAAAGGTATCTGGATAATGCAAAACTGTATTTGATAGGTTCAATTTTGAACCTACATTATAGCTTAAGAAAATCACGTCAAGATGGTCTGACCATGTCAGTTAATTGCATTTATTAGTTACAACTGCTGAATGTAATCTTTCCACAGAGAAGAGCTTCAATTCCTTTTCAAGAATGAACCTCACAGACACAGTCTTTCTTCCAAGTCCAGACAGCAAATTTTCGGATGTGATGCAAGTCTTGGATGTAACTAGCCAGTGTTATGACTTGAATGTCACTTTCTAATAATTATATACTCTCACCACATTCTCCCAGTATCAATGACTAAGCTCTTACCCATTTACACAGGGTAGAAGGGCTGCTTTCCATCATTTGAAGCCAGACAACTCCACTGGCCTCCAGATCTGGAATGGGGCAGAGTACGATACTGGCACTATAAGCTTTCCTACCCATAGGTCTGCAAGCTGGGATTGATTCAGAGTCAGAGCTCGTATTACTCTTTCAAACAGGGATCAATTTAGATTTCTTTCTGGCTTCTTTCTGTATCTAAAAAGGTTTTACTTTTGTCCTGTTCTGAGGATGAGTATGTGTTCCAGCACATACACAGATGGCAGACTTGTTTGTTTCAGGAAAGTTACCGTTGCTACAGATAAAGTCTAAATGTACATTAACCAAAAAGCAGAAGGCTCCCATTCAACCATGCACCTAAAAGATATCATGCTGTCCTGGTTTCAGTTGTAAAGTTATTTTTCTCCTTTCTAGTGGCTGATACAGTGCCATGTTTGAGAACAATGCTGATAACACACTGATGCTTTAGTTGGCACTAAGTAACACTTACCCTGATCAAGGACTTTTCAGCCTCATGTTCTGCCAGTGAGGAGGGGCACAGGAAGCCAGGAGGAAGCAGAGATGGGACACCTGACCCAAATTAGCCAAAGGCGTGTTCCATACCACAGCACATCATGCCCAGTATATAAACTGGGGGGACTCACCTGGAAGGGCAGATCACTGCTCAGGTCAGGCTGGGTATTGGTCAAAGGGTGGTGAGCAATTGTACTGTGCATCACTTGTGCTTATTGTATTTTTTCCTTTCCCCTTTCAGTTTTATAATCTCTCCCCTTGTTATTTCCCAGTCGTAGTAGTAGTATATTATACTTTAGTTATTGGATTGTTCTTATCTCGACCCGTGGGGTTTACATTCTTTTGATTCTCCTCCTCATCCCACCCAGACAGGGAAGGGGAAAGAAGGGAGTGTGAGCGAATGGCTGTGTGGTTCTGGCTGGGCTTAAACCAAGACACATGCATGCACAAACTGCTTCACCAATGAGTTCAAAACAAAGACTGTCAGAGCTTCTAACGCAGCAAGTCCCCTCTCTTGTCATATGTCCACAAGTATATACTTCCCTCAAGAAGAATCCAAACTACAAGAAGAAACTGCACATTTTGATTCATGATTGCCCTGAAGAAGGATAGTATCATATGCTGAGATGACTAAAAGTCATGAAGTTTTGATAAATATTTATGTATCATTGTCTTGATTTCATACAATTAAGAGCATGTCAGTGTAATGCTATAATGCATAATGACAGTTAGGTTAATGCTATACAACTGTTTTTGCTTGAAAGGCTTTCAGATGCTCAGATTTACAGCTTACAACTGAAGTTTCCCTTCCCAAAACGCTTTTTATCCCTGCAGGGGGATGTTTTGCCTCTATGTGTCACCCTTCTTCATCTTTGCTTTTACACAGCTCTCCCACTTTGCAAAACAAATGCAAATATGCAAATAAAAATTAAGGCGCACAATAAGAAATAAAAATCTTAACATTCAGCTAATGAAAGCTCAAAAACAGTTTCTTAAGCTGGGTAAATAGAGGCATACAAGCTGAAGAATTCCCTCAAGTCACATAAGCAGGCAATAACAGAAATAAAAGTAATGCCTATAAATAATGACTACTGTGATTCTTATCTTTAACTATGAAGACGGATGACCTTTATATTAGTGCAGATATCAAAGAGACTAACAACTGCAAGAAGAATTACTCTGTGATAAAGCAGTAGTGATGTCAAAGTAATGATATTACAACAGTGTATCAACAGAAGAACAGCCGTACCAGAATCTGTCTCATCCCCCATCCTACCTTCTGTTACCACCAATAAGGATGCTTTGGAGGGATTATATGTCATATACTGGCATTTCCCCAGAATAGTCTTTCATCTCCTGGCAATCTTTACTTTGGGGACTTTCTGAACCATAGCAGTAAATTTGTATTTAATATTTTTCTCTCAGAAAATTGTCTAACAGTTTGTTGAATCATAAAATGAATTTTTTGCGTGTTCAGTACTAAATCTAAACCTTGAGTTTAGGAATTCCACTGCTTGCTTTCTTTTGTGTGGAAAAGGATTCCTTATGTTAGTTTCAAACTGAACACCCGTTAGCTTCCTTTAGATTCCTCCTCATACTAGAATAATAGTATTTTCATTCTAATTAGTGTGTAAGTCCTTGGCACTTTAGAACATATTGGCACAAGGGTAGGCGGTACGCTTGTTTGTAGTGAAGAATCTATTTTGGCTTTTTCAAAAATGTAATGCTTCAAACAGATTTGGTGGGTGGAGCTGAATGGGCTCAGGACACTGCTTTTTCATAGATTTAGCTGTGAATTCTTAAAACTGAAATTCCAGCCTTTTTTTATTCTAGGAAATCTCTGCATTTACTAGAGCCGAGATCTCTTTGCCAAACATTAAACTTAACACTGAACACTTAACGCTCTTGTCAGTGGCTTCAGAGTGAATGTTGTATGACAAATTTCTACCTCAGATTGACTTAGGAGGAAAAAAAGCCAACCAAATAAAAACCTTCAAAGAGTGAAGTTGTTTACATTATTCTTCCAGTATTGAAAGCTGTTACAGTGGAGTAGTTATTTCAGATTTGAGAACTGAATCATCTGAAATCAGGAAAATCTTTACAGAAGACGGACCAGAAGTATTCTACATCTCCATAACACAGAATGAAACGCTGCATTCCTTTGCTGTAATTTACAATTCATTAGCAAAATACTTTTCTCACCACACATTATGGTGAAGTCTGAGAAAATAGTAGCCTGTAATGGTTACTTCTAGTTTCTCATAGATCTGTGCTGCAGAGCCAACATTCTACCATGAAGATTTCTAGGGGTAGTCTATGCAATGGAATTGCCATTTTTATCATTGTGCTTCTTAAACTTGTTCTGGCTAATTATTTGCAAAGCCTCTGTGCTGTTGTATAGTTAACTATTTTTCCAGTATTCATTTATGCAATCAGTGCTCTATTCATAGACCCTCCTCCTTACCACAACTGTAAGTGGTATTTTAGAAATAAATCAGAATGCATGTATATATTACAGCTTAAAAGTAGGTCTGCAATTCACCTACATATATCCGAGTATGCTTTGAACTGTCTAATAAGACTACTGATAGTTCCATAGCAACAGCAGCCACAGTGACATGGAGTTACTATAGGCAAGCTACCACACATTTACTTCTGGCCTGTGAAAGTTTTGCAACCCAGATTGAACTTTTTCCCATGTAACTACAGAAAGATTGTCTTCCAAGGAATGCTACAGGGATTAACACTGAAACAACCCTATGGTACTATAGATAAACACATTAGGAAATAAATGAAATATCTTTGGGTATTTTGGAAAAATGACAACAGACTATCACTGAGAACTTCACAATTTCTAGAAGGTATCAGTTTCTTTTAAATAAAATGTTTAATAGAAAGCAGTATTTTGGTAAAAACAAGATGCTTGTTAGAGAAAAGTAATGGGTTTAGATTAGGTTTTTGTTTTCAATCTCCAATTTTAACAGTGTGACATTTGCCCCAAAGACAGTACTCTAGTTCATCTTACTATCCCTGGGAACTACATGCCCCAGAGAGCAGTGGTTTAATAAAAAAGCTTTTATAATATAGTCAATGTAGTTAATGTTAACAAATATTATGTCCTAATAAAATATACTCTTATCATTGCCACACAAGTCATTCATCACTCCACTATAAGGGAGTTTCCCAAGTCACTCCAACATCAGTAGAAAATAAATACATACATACATACATGCACACATACCTAAGAAGTTAGGGGTTTTTTAAAGCTTTATCACTGAATGTCACTTATAATGGAACTCACTGCTAAATTAAAGTCTATTCCCTCAAGGACTCTTATGTCTCCTTCAAAATGTTTTTAAAACATTTTACTCTTCAGTAGATCACTACAACGCCATGTAAATAAAACTGATTAATAAGAATTCAGTGAGGAGAGAGAGACATTTACCATAAAACCAGGAATGCTTTGAGCTCTGTAGAGATTCCTTTCTGCCACACACAGCTTGGCTGGAAACATTCCACTGGTCCCACAATGCATATGTTTTCAATTACAAGCTACAGATTTTATCAGAGTTGAAGTTAATTATTTTATACCTCTGAGATGAAAGCAATTCATGTTTAAAAACAAATGTACACATCTTCCTAGTTTAAACCAAAAATATTTGTGCTTCCCAAGAATGGGCTGTGAACCCTTTGGAACAATTTTTTACTTTTAACATTACTGCAATAGGGAATCTATTACCCTCCGGTGCTTTACTTCTCTTGGGTTATCAAGCCTTCACAGCATAATGAGATCAAAATTGCATCTCGTAGCAGCCTACTACGGTCTTGTTATTTACAGGCTTTTTAGGAAAAAGCAGTCCCTGCACTAGTTTTTGTGAAATGACCCAGAATGCATTTTCTGCCCACTGCTGTTTTCAATGTCCAAACTGTATCAAAGTAAAACAACCCAAAGGAAATGAAGCAGTTTCTGTCAACATCCCCAATGTGCCATATGAAGTATACACCCTGTATAATACTTGAGATTTATATGTTAATAATATCGCCTTGTATGTAATAAGTAAATCATATATATTGTTTTAGAAAATGAAAAGACTCATCAGTTAGCACAGATAAATCTCCAAGATATGTTACTAAACTTTCTGCCAAAACCAAAATCATAACAGTGCAGAAATGTTGTATTTTCAAAACTCAGTATTAATACATATAAAACCCTGTCCAAAAAAATCACTATTTTTGGTCTCTCTTCTCCAAGAGGAGAGCAAACGCACAATGACATCACACTGCTTAAAACTAGTCAAGGGGAAAATTCTCCAGCATTGTTTTTAAAAACTGCACAAATGCCAGAAAAGAAGATGAAGAAGAATTGATGAGGACTCTACTGTCATTGCCAAAAGCTTATTTCATTTAAGGGCATTTGGAGAATAAAATCTTCATGTTTTTGAAGTAGAAGATACTAGAGGTCTGTAAGATAGGGAAAGACCCGGAGGCTGGGTTTCTGTTTTCCTCTTTTGGCACGGAATTGCCACACAGCTGCAGGCAAGTCCACACAGTACAAAATCACCTATGAGTTTATCAGTCTTTGCAATAGGAAGGATAATGTTTGCTTATCTAATTTAGTAAAGCATTGTGAGATTTACATAAAAAATTATTATGCATGAGTGTAAACCAGACAGTAATATCCTAAAGCAAAGGAATGACTCATCAGCAATGAGATAATTTGTGGCAAACACTCATTATTTTGGCTAATTTGTTGCAGAAAAGAGTAAAACCATAACAAATATTATCTGTCCAAAATAGAACTGAACAAAAAGGGCATCCTGGAAATAATTTCTGCTTTTCTAGTTTCATGCTAATTGTCATGTAAATTAGGAGAGCTAAAATTACACCAGGTGGGAAAGTAAAAGGTTTCTTTTGTTCCTTGAGTGACCCTCAGAAAAGTCCTCCCCACCTGATTAACTCACGTTGTGTTTGTTTGGTGGACAATAAAATGTAAAAAGTTTTCCTTTTCCTGTCAGCAAATGATGAATACATGTGGAACAGATTATTTAATACCACTAGACCACCAGGGAAGAAGATTTAGGTGAGTAGCAGCAGAGCTGTACCATTTATTTTTATTACCATGCATTAAAAAATACGTTTACAGATAATTGTTTTTCTCCCTCCAATAAACCAAGATAAAAAAAAAATCAAGGAGAATATTTAATAATACCAGACCACCAGGGAGGAATTTTAAAAGTTGATTTTTTTTATTGACAAATTAGATTCTCTTTCTCTTCCTTTTTTTCTTTCTTTTCTTCTAAATTTCCAATTAACTGCAATTTGTGGTGAGAAAATCTGAAAATAGAATGACAAAATGAGTTTTAAGCTGGGGGAGTTCCACACAGATTAAGTTGTCCCTTTATAAGGGTAATTAGCTAATCAAATAGTCCCTCAACACCAGCAGTTTTATAACACCTGTGTAGCTGCCCACATGTTAGATAATGTTTTGCAGATGTAAGTCCTCAAAGGTCTGGTCACACAGACCTATTTCCTACTATTGGTTGTCATTTGTGCCCCTGCTGAATTCTGACACTAATGCTACCTGTTTCTGTGGGAGTGTGACTGGGTATGCAGTTGTTGAACTTACTGCATTTTCCTGCCAGGAAGACTGCACTTTTATATAAACCTCTGTTTCAAATTCCCAATCCCAATTTGAAATTGAAAGATTGTGAGAAAGGTCATCCAGTTCTGTGATGCTCCTCATGCTAGGAAACCCCCAAAATACTGGAAACATAAGTAGTCAGTTTGCTTATGTGAGAGCTCCAGATGATTTATCTATAGAAGGAATCTGGGGCCAAATTCTCAAGTCAGAGCTCATTAGCTAAACAAAGCTGATATGGGCTTCAAAGTCAAGAGTGATTTTGCCTAAGTAAAACCAGCAAGCCCGTCAGGATCTGATAAGCGTCTGAATGCCTCAGATTTACAAAAAGAAAAAGAAATTAAGCCACTGAATGTTTAGCTGTTTGTCTATTACAGTATGAAAGGAACCAGATGCTAGAAGACAAGTCTACACTATTATGCAGTGCTGGTCAGGTCCACATTATTTTCTATTTGAAGAAAACAAACAATTCTGCATGCACAGCAGGGCCATAAAAACATGCAGTGACACACGAATGTGCAGTGAACTTTTTCAAGTGTGCACTGACTTTGTGAGATATAAACGTTGGCTACTCAGCAACCATCTACAGCTGCTACCAACACTGCTCGGATCTGTTGATCTGTTGAACACCCCCCCCCCCCCCCCCCCCCCCCCCC
>JANRGW010005418.1:0-17126 GCA_024733675.1 Psilopsiagon aymara
AAAATGGGGGTTATATTTCCCTTTTTCCAGTCATCAGGAACTTCACCTGACTGCCATGATTTTTCAGATATGATGGACAGTGGCTTAGCAACTTCATTTGCACTTCCTTCAGGCCCCATGGATGGATTTTGTCAGGTCCCATGGACTTGTATACATGGAGGTTCTTAAAAATGGTCTTGAACCAGATCCCCTCCTACTGTGGGCCCAAGGTCTTCATTCTCACAGTCCCCGTGTCTGCCTTCCAAGACTTGGGTGGTGTGCTCAGAGCATCTGCCGGTAAAGACTGGGGCAAGGCAGTCATTAAGAACCTCAGCCTTCTCCATATCCAGGGTAGTCAGTTCTCCCAATAGCTTCTGGAGAGGCCCCACATTGTCCTGAGCCTGTGTTTTATTTGCAGTGTACCTATATAATCGCTTCCTGTCATCTTTCACATTCCCAGCCAAGTTTAATTCTAAGTGGGCCTTAGCTTTCCTAACCTGGTCCCTAGCTTCCTGGACAACACCCCTGTATTCTTCCCAGGCTTCCTGTTCTTGCTTCCACCTTTTTTAAGCCTTTTTATTTTTTCAAATTTTCCTTAGCAGCTTCTTATCCATCCAAGGGGGTCTCCTGGCCCTCCTGCAGCACTTCTAGTAGGGATGTATTATTCCTGAGCATGCAGCAGGTGATCCTTGAATATCAACCAAGAGTCTTGGGCCCCCCTCCCCTCTAGGTCTATATCTCATGGAACCTTTCTGAGCAGGTTCCTGCAGAGGCCAAAGTCTGCTCTCTTGAAGTCCAGAGCAATGAGCTTGGTGCAAGTTCTTCTCACTGTCCTGAGGATCTCGAACTTGACCATCTCATGATCGCCGGTATGTATTTGCGATCATATCAAAATCAGTCAAATATGATTGACACTTTTGTGTATTTTGGACATGTGAAATAAGACGCAAAATTGTCAACAGTATGTCTGGAGAACAGCCCTCAGCTTCCAGGGATAAGGCTAGATGGTTCTTCTTCTATCTGCTTCCTATTACATCCATTACTTACTCTGAGCCTTCCACCCTTCCTGTTGCTCCCCCTCCATGCCCAAAGTCTGAAACAGAGATTTTAAAACCAAAATTTCATATGTCTTTCCTGGCCTTTTATTTCTGAATTTATGCATGTTCTGAGGCTTTTTTCCAGTCTTCTTAGTCGAAAGATTAAAATATCAAATGTATTTTTCTGATGTGTTCACACTTTTGGTCTTCAGACGCTTACTCTGTACAAGTGTGTGGTGTGCTCACTGTCTTGATGCTTCTGATTTTTCCTGTTTATTCTCTTTTTAAAATCACTGTTGTAGCTCAGAGACCCAGGCTGTGAAATTTTTCTTAAACTACTTCAGTCTCCCGTGGTTACTTCTTTCATATGTGTATATAATGCTCAGAGGTTTTGTAGCTGGGCATAAATGCATTGAAGCTCATGGTATGCCATGGGAAACTTGGTTATGAGTTAAGACCCCAGGTCTTGATAACTGATGTGTGGCCTGCATTCTCGGTTCTCATGGCCATTTTTCTTTTGCCTGTTCTTAAGGTATGAAACTGTGGCACATGTAAGACACATTTTTCTGCCACAAGAAAGATCTTAACTTCATTGACATTTCCCCTCCTCCACATTCAAACAGGAATATAACTTTTCCCATAGCAATGGTTTGTTCTGGAAAATTATGATAGTGTCAAACTTTCAGAGACTGATTTATAGCTTTTTCTGTCTGTGTGATGTTCTATGTTTTCTTTTCAAACTCCAATTACAAAATTCTGTGCCAGTTTCTCTCTCACAGCCCCACCCTGCAATGAATCAGAAGTGCACCATGTCTTTTTTTGGTCAGAGGTCTTGATGTAGTCATTTGCTTCTATTGTTGCTTATGATTAGACTAGTTATGCTGTGCTGTACAGGGCGCGGTGCGCTCAGTCTTATTTGGAAATGTAAATTGGTGACTAGCGCAAGTGCCCCATTACTGAGGGCAGCACCTCACCATGAGCATATTTGGCTAGTGCTTCATTGTCCGTGTTGGTCACTGGTTAGGCTCCAAAAAGGGTATATAGAATGGGTGTTGATTTACAAGAGCCATAAATATACTAAGACTTGCCAGCTTAGTAAGATCATCTTTCCCTTTGAGCTTTGACACTATGGTTAAAATTGCTGACCAGAGCTACCACCAGGGCTGTTTTCCACGAACATCCCTTTAAGGAGAATTTATGCCCTTTTAAAGGAAGGGCATAGGCAATGACCATTGCTTTCCCCACTCATGAGGGAAAAGCGGGTATCACTGTAGGAGAACATAGTTTGGCTAAGGTTTTTCAGCCTGTTCTATCCAGCCTCAGAAGTATGCAATAATAGCATTGGTTGGTAATTATGACAGTGTGCCTGAAGCAGTGAACAATTGTCTTATGCACTCAGAATTTAAATGAAGTATGAGCCTCACTTCTCTCTGTCACTCCACCAATGCGAGTGGAGTTGCATGAGAAATGGTTATCACCTAGATATTGTATCTGCTTGCTGGTTACAGGAGGTGGAATAATTTAGAATTGCACCATGGATCTATAGGATTTCTCAGTTGTGTTAACACAGAGTTGGAAGCCTGTTTCTATTTGTATTTATTCATAATCTTTGTTTTGAAAAAACAATGTGACATTATTCATCAGGGATTCTAGCAATAAACTTAAACAGGGGAAGTTTAGGTTAGATATAAGGAAGAAGTTCTTTACTATGAGGGTGGTGAGGCGCTGGAACAAGTTGCCCAAAGAAGTGGTAAATGCTCTATCCCTGGCAGTGTTCAAGCCCTGGTTGCACAGAGCATTGGGTGACATGGTCTAGGGTGAGGTGTCCCTTACCGTGGCAGGGGGTTGAAACTTGATGATCTTAAGGTTCTTCCCAACCCTAACCATTCTATGATCTAATGATTTGGAGTTTTTAATCCCTCTTTTTAACCTGGATTCTATTGATCTGTTTGCTTTAAGATAAAGTATTTTAACCTTCCTTCATGCACAGAAGCTGTTCTAGAAATCTGAATCCTTGGATTTTGACAAGGATTTGATTTCACAACATCTGTTGAAAGTTATGTAGTGCAATGATAACGTAGTTTTCCACGTATGTGTATGAGGTAATTAATCTGTGTACATCACTTCCTTGAGTCTGTCTTTGTGCCTCTGTGGTGTTACAGTCTCATTGGGGTGTAATGCAGAATAAGAATGCTAATGTTTTGCTTGTGGTGGATCTCTCATTCACCTATAGAACACTAAATACCCATGAAAAAGGTCAAATGTACAGAGATCTGGCATCCATTTCATAACTTGCAAGACATAGTCTCAAACATATGTAATATATATAACTCATTGCCAGAAAGCTAAAAGGAAATGATTGCATTTGAGTACAATGCATTCTACAACAATAGTTCAGTGTGCATGAAATTAAAAACTGCTGGCAACACATGTAGAATAAGTTGTCAGTGTTTATTTTTACTTTATAGCTTTCTATACAGATAAGATCCTGCTTCTTACAATATTTAATTGGCTTCATTTATGAAACCAGCAATTATACCTATATCCACTGTTACAGAATATTGAACTTTCCAGAGGTGGGCAGGCAGTATATTGCTGTTGTGATGTGTGAATGTGTTAGAATTTAAGTACAACTGTATTATGTTGACAACATCCTAGCACTCCACCTTTTGGCTGAGATGGTTCCTTCTCTCCTTGATGCCCTGTTCTGGTTTTCAAGCATTGCTCATTTGACCTACTGTGTGTAGCAATTACTTTTATCTGACACTCAAAAAATCTCCAACCCCCCCCCCCCCCAAACCAGCAATACACACACACACCCCCAGCAAAACCAAACCACTTAACCTAGAGTGCTCAGTTTTATAAAATCACATTTCTTACCTGCTCAGAACTGGAGCAGTATCATAACAGAATGTGATTTAATTTTGGTACATTTTTAGTGTGATATTTACCTCATGTAATAACATTTCAAGAGAGGGTAAAAGTGGACTGTAAACATAAGCAACTAACAGTACGTAGCCTTGATGCAGTAATGAGAATACGTCCAGTGAAGAGACATAAAGGGATCAAACAGGTCATGTGGAAATGAGAAAAAAATACTTTTGAAGTGAGGGCCTGGAAAGGGATTTGGTTATTTGGATGGGCAGACAGATATGTTTGGTTTAATTTTGTTGGTTTTAGTTCTTCTTGGAGGTGCTGTGAAGAATAATTTTTGATACTTAAAATGTGAACAGGCTCAGGTAGAAAATGTGCCTAGATAAGACAGGCTGAGTGACAAGCAGTATGGTTTTGTAATCCCAGTTTTAAAATCTGAGGTATTAGAGAATTTTAGAGATGAAGCCATGATCAGGTGGATGAAAGACTGAGTACCCTTCTGGTCTCATGGAGTTGGGAATGATGGCAGGTTGCTGTGGTAGTGGTGATTGGGGTAGTCTTGAGTCATTATCATAGAGATGATGGCTGGCTTTGAATTTCTTTGAGAAGCACAGAGAGTGAAGGGATAAAGAAGAGACCTAAAGAATAATACTCATGAGGTCCTATGAACCTCATAGGACTATGAACCCAGAGGTGGGCAATGAGAGATTTCTGGCTCAGAGTACACTGTTGAAACTCTTAACAAAATGGATCCAGCTGGAGTCACAGAACTCTGTGGGTAAGATGGCAAGGAAGTACTGAAAGCTCGTTTGTATTCAAGGCAGCCAGAAGATCAGAGACAGTGAAGATGGATTAGATTCAGAGGTTTGCCAGAAGGGAAGTTACTGGGCTTTTAATGAGAGCAGTTTCAGTTGAATGTGGGGCATAAGCCAAACCAGAATGATGCCTATCATGAAAAACTGAGGGAAAGGGTCTTCTGGTGAGGATGGCAAACACTGCATCAGGAGCCCAGGTAGCCAAGAGAATCACTGTTCCTTGGGGATCTTCAGTAGTCAGCTGGGCAAGGGTCTGAGCAATCTGATCTGAGTGTGAAGTTAGCCCTGCACTCAGCAGGTTATGCTGGAGACCTCCAGAGATCCCCTCTAACCTCTATCACTCAACAGGTTATCATCTTAACTGGCTGACCTTGATGGGGGGCAGCAGTTGGAGCAACAAGCACAGTGTTTTGTTAGATGTTAGACTACAGTTGTGAGACTTCTGCAGGTTAGATTCCTTTTTTTTTTATGCTTGGTGAACAGTGACTCCTCAGTTGAAAATGCCCTTTATTTTTTAAGAAGAAATGTCTGATACAGTGGAATAGAGTTTGGTTGGATGGCTTAGTTTTGTTTTCCATCTGCTTAGAGCATACAGAGTAAATTTCCTCTCCAAAAATGTTAGGATCATCTTATATGTAAACAGTTGTGTTTTCTTCTTTGGACTAGGTTCTTTATATGACCTTTGTGAGTGTGAAGTCAGAGCTTAAACAAAAACTTATGATTGCTTTCCTCCCTATGGAAAAAACCCCTCATCTTAGTAGATGATCCTGAAACTAAGGATCTTATTGCTGTTATACCAATGTGCAATTTTTTGTGCTAACATTTGAATTCCTGTGGGCAATATTTATTGTAACTACCTTTGAAAATCTGTTTTCATTGCTTATTAGCAAACAGTTCTTTTTTTTCCTGTTGTGTTGAATATTCCCTTATTTAACCAGTGTATCTTCATAATAAAGTTTTACCCTTTGTAGAGTTGAGAGTCGATATAGTATATAGAAAGTTTGATGATGGGACACACGTGTACATTGGGAGATTACTTCCTTTCCTCCCTTTTAACCCTCAGGTACCTGTATATGATTTCTTCCACTCATACCTTCATTTCCTTCCAGTATTGAGAAAATGGAGAATAACTGTACTCTAGGCAGCATGTAAAACTGTTTGAGATTTGCGGGGGGAAAGGGCTGTGTAAGTGCTAATCATTTTACTATTTTATTAGTTAGTCTCTTTTTGTGCATGTGTGGGGTGGACAGTAATATGTAAACACATAAATACTTGCATGCGTATGGCATGTGTTTTCAAACTGGGAGCATGCATATTTGGAAAACTTTCACATTTTGGCTTTGTAAAATGTTTTCTAAACCAGCAGGTTTTATTATTTAACTGTACAACAAAAATGTGGAGTGTAGATAAATATATTTGAATGATTGAGTACATCCTCAGGGAAGATACACTGGAATCTGCATTTGATTCTGAACTAAGTATTCTTCCTAGTCCTTAATCCTGCCCTCCATCTCCCAACCCCATGTAATGCAGGAGCTTCTGAACAAACTCAGTGGCTTTTATGCTCTGGTTCTTTGGGTGATCTTAGTAGTCTTTCTAGCTTCTGGAGTTTTTCTACATACTTGTGAGTTTGGGTGCTGCTATTTTTGTAGGCTCCAGCAGTACAGTAAAATTTTCTCTTCTAGGCTTCAGTAGTCTTGGGCTAGTATACTACCTTGCACATGTTTGTCTCTCTGTTCCTGTCTGATCTGCACACATACAGAGTATGCTTCAGGTTGAAGTGCAGGGAAAGCCTTATCCAGTCATTGTCCATTGGCCTCCTTTTCTCCACAAAACTGCCTTATCTGACAGGTTAGTCAGTGGCTTCATGCTCCAAAAGTACATATGACTGAAGGTGAATAAATGTTTTGGTAGTAGAATGATTTTATCATTCTTCTACTGGTAAATGTCTGCTGCTAAGTACTGAGAATCTTTTCAGTTTGGGAGACCAGTATTTGTCTCTCAACTGCTGCAAGACTATGGAAGATTAGTTCTGGCTGACAACAAGCAAAATGCTTGAAATGCCTAAAGAACATTAAATGCTAATCCAGTTCCCATATCTAGAAAGCTGTCACTAGTCCTGCCGTAAGCTTAAACTCCCCGATCTGTCAATGTACAATTGCTGAGGCCAACTTTAGTCTTGTTGCTTCGCTGTGAAGTCAGAGGGATTCTCAAATTACTAAGAATTGTTTTGGGTTTTTTTCCTGTCAGTGATGGCTGCTGATATTTTGCAGGATTCAAACGTGGTTTTATAACACTGTTAAAGAGAAATGTCATGTATCACGGGAGGAAGGCATCAGCAAGCCCTTATTAACAGAGGCTTGCCTAGTTTTTTTAAACCATGGATCATCAGATAAATTAGTTCATCACTAAAATTTTCAGTTAAGAATTCTTCAGTTCTGTTTTTATTGAGCGCATAGGTATGAAAAAAGAAATGCTTTCTTTCTGCCTTATTTGAGAACATATTCAGAGTCATTTGGAGCTGATGGATAGTTTGTTCTTGCTGCCATGAGTAGTTTCCAGTGCTTCAGCATCATTCTCCCACAGCATCTGAGTTTTTATTTTTCATTTTGATCCCCTAATCACATACCATTCAGGTACCTTGTTTGACTTGCATGCATTCTATACTCCTGAAGGATAAGTTTAGCGTATACTGCCTGTAATCTTGGTCTTCCATAAAAGCAAGATGCTTTTTTGACTAATTGAACGTGAAGTTCAGGATTCTGCTTTGAAACTGAAATATTGCTGGGATTGCTATATACCCTTCCACTCTTAGAAGAGAATACTGCTTCTGGCTGAAAAAAAAGTTTATTGATGAGTACTTACTGCTTTTCTGATTTTTTTTTGTTGTTGTTGTTTTGGTTTTTTTTTTTTTTTGTTTAATGGAAGGAGGCAGAATTTGTTTGTCACTGCTTCATGTATGAAACTTTTAGCAGCGTTCTATTTGTTCTTAATCCAAATGAAGAATCCACACCCTGAGGAGATCTGAATGGGACTAAGGTTTTTGAAATGGAAGAAAAGGTCACTTCCTTTAGTATGGGGGGAGGGGGTTGTGTGTGTTCCGAATGTGAAGTCAGGCAGCCTTATGTAGAAGTTGCTGTGCCTTAACTTGCTGAGTGCTTGTTTTTTGGTTGTGAGTTGGGTTTTTGGGGGTTGTTTTGTTGGGTTTCCCCCCCCCCCCTTGTTGTTTTTTTTGTTGTTGTTGTTGTTTTGTTTTTGTTTTGTTGTTTTTTTATTGTTGTTTTTTTTTATTGTGTTTGGTTTTGTTTTGTTGGGTTTTTTTTTTGCCATGGCAGGCAATTGCATGGAGATCTTAATGGTGACATTACTTGGCAAACGTTTTGGAATCAGCTCAACATGTGACATCACACCCCCTTAAGGTTTTCCACATAAAATACATCCTCCAAAGAAAATACAAAAGTTGAGACTTACTCTGAAATCTATTATTACATCCTCTAAAATCTCATTAGGCACCTTATTTTTCCCACCTCCTTTCCTTCCCCCCTTTTTCTAGGCAGATAGACTAAATGTTGCAGATAGTGGCAAATATTTTATAGTCTTGGGGGGAATGTGGAGGAGAGGCAGGGAAGAGAGGTTTAATCCTGTCTCTACCCTGTTTTCACAAGAAAAAAGTAATACAAGGATTCTGATGCTTTGTGTTTCCTTCGGTGCAGCTTTTCATGCTGTGTGAGCGCATGTGTCTGGTGTAACATTTTGCTACTTTTAGTAACTGTAGTTGTGTAGCTCCGTCTCTTAAGAGATGGGCGTCTTGCGGTTTTTGAGAAAAGGCCTGTAGAGATGGAAACTTACATTTATGTCAGGTTTTGTTCCCTGGTATGATGATGTTTCATAAAACAGTCCTTAAGGAAAAAAAACAGTTCTCTGCCTTGTGAGGGGCTTTGTATGTGCTTGGCTGTGTGTGCCTGTGCTTGCCTGCATGTGTATACATTTTTCTGAGAAGCAAAGTTTTCTTCCCCAGCCTCTTTAATTGAAAACCATAAATACAGCAGTGTACTCAGTGGGAAGCGTATGTGCTATCTTTGATAGACCTGCAGGAGAAGGGTGTAGAGCAAAGGGTGAGCACTGCCAAAATACGTAGAACGTGATGTTACACAGGCGAAGCAGAGAAAGAATTATCTATGCATAATGTGAGTTTAGAATAGGCTTGGCGTTCTCACACCCAAACATTTCCATCTGTTCCTAAGCAAAAGGAAACTGAGACAGTATTCTGCTATCTTCTGGGGTAGCTCTCCAGGGAGTAGGAAACGTTGGTAGATATTTTTTTAATCTTCTTAGGATGTGTTCAGTTTTCCTGCAGATTCAGAGAAGCCACAGGTTAAAGTGGCTTTTTTAAAGCTAGTAAATAATATCAAATTTTTCTTAATCCTTCTTCTGAGAATTGGCATTGAAGTTCTCACACTGTGCTTAAATAAGCTGTGTCACTTTTAGGTTACACTTAAAAATAAAGTTGGATTGATGGTTTTTATTGCAATGCCGATTTGAGAACTTTATGATGTTCTTATTTTCAAAGCTTTCTGTAAGTTATCCTCTGCCTTTGCTTCCTCTCTCTGTATCTCTATGTCTATCTAAACACCTTTTACTTTTCCTCATCTCTTTTTCCTCTGCCATCAGAGACTGGTCTCATATTTTGTTACTTACATGCTGTAATGTACACTGAGCATCTTAAACGTGCAGAAAGGTTCACATGCTTCATGTTGGTTATAACTTTACACATTTACGTATCTCCCTGTATTCTCTTTAGTGCAACCTACCTGTCATCCTCCCACAGAACTGAAAAATCTACCTCACCTGCTGATAGAGATGAGTCACTACTGTTGTGTGGAATTAGTCATCTTTTCACAAAAATGGTGGACTCTCAAAATACATCTTTGCACATACTTCTGATTTTTAATGGATGCAAAATAAGAAAGCACGCAGATCCTTAGACATGACGTTAAGTTGTAGGTAACCTTACCTTTCACATTCTTGTTCCAGTAAGTTTGTGAACTCATCACTTTTTTCCATGTATTTGCTGTGCTTCCTCTTTTCTTCCTCTAGTTCATACAGTGTCTGTCTGTGTGATTTTTCTACCATGAGAAGTTGTTCCAGCATTCGTTTGTGAGTTTCTTTCTGTTTCTCCACAACTTTATCAAGCTACAAAAAAAGGAAAGACTCCTGAAGTTTTTTTGAAACTCTTACTTGTTCAGGCTTTCATTAATGAAAGATTTTGAGATACCTAAGTAATATAAAATGCATTTAGTAGCCTCATGGCCAGGTCCTGTAGTATCTTTGGAAATAGGCTTTGGAAAGGGTTATTTATTTCTGTCAGTTTAATTCTGACAAATTAGAAAAATAAATCAAGGTGCTGTTCTGCAGGACCCTCAGTCACATTCTGTTTCTCCTCCTACCATGGCTGATCCTCAACAGCTACTAATTAACAGTTACTGTTCCCAAGACTATGCTTTTCTCATTGATCGCTATGGTAGAGAACCAGAGGTCTTGGCAGAAGAAGCCTCTGCTTCACACAGTCGATGGCTGATCTTTGGTGGGATAGAAATAGCTAGCTCCTCATTTGTATCTGCATAGGAAATCGGATCATTGAATTGTCTTTGTAAGGTAAACAGGTAGGTCAAAAAGCAGTTTCACAGTAAATGTGTGATAGAATTAAAGGTGGAAACCTGTGCTGTCTCCTGCACTTACTCTGAGCATGGCTTTGGGTTTCTGGAATAAGTAACTGCTAAATTTTGAAATATTTGTGCTTTTATTTGATGGTGGCATTTCTGTTTTTTTCCTCAGCTTTTACATGTCCTAAAGGGGTTTGCCTTGCAGGCGGTATCTTTAGCATCAAATTCCCTCTCCTTCCGCAAGGGTTTCTGCTGAACTTCTAAATAATATTATATGCTGATAATTTAATTTAACAATCTATTTTAGGTTTTGGTAATCATTTTTTGTTTTTTTAAACTGCAGATGTATTGGTATAACTGTTCATTGCAGTTACGCTGCTAAACAAAATGTTTTCCACAAACTGAGAGAAAACTATCTTTCTGAGGATTACACAGTATTTTAAGAATTCAGTATGTTATGCAACTTATGTGTGTATATGAAACCAGAAGGGGTTTTCCTTCTTAGACATTATTGATCTAATCCTGATTTCAGGAGGGATCACTACAAGCCATCTGAAGACCTGGAAGGAGTCTGTATTTGTGAGAAGCTTTGTTCCGTGCCCCTTCCCCTGGGGAAACAGCCTCCCTCATGAGGTCAACACAGGAATCCTTGTATCTCTTTTTCGGAAAAGAGAAATTTTGAGTTCAAAGCCCAGTGCCTCCTTTTAACCACAGTCTATCCCAGTAGGTCAAGCTGCTTTGCAGTGCTTAACTCTATTAATAGGAAAGAATTCACAAATGGGCAGTGTGGGAAGCAAGGCTGGTTCTGGTTCTCTGATATTTCCCCCACAAGGAATTACATGTGCCACAAGAAGCACTTGAGAACACAAGATCACTTCTGAGGGCCTTTTCTTATTTTTGGCAATTCAGTTCCAAGGAGTATGATTGATTATCTTTTCCTCATGTTTATTCACAGTTTGGCCGATAGGAGTGATGACAGGAAGAGCTGGAATACTTAAACATGAGTTTCTTGAATGAGTGAGAATGTAGTCAGTTTCTGTATGGGCTTCTGAGTCTTCCCCTGCTTACTTCAGCTTCTTTTTAAGCTTTATATATTCTCTTATGTTTCTCCTAAATCATTGTTAACTTTTTTTGGTGACACTGCTATGACTAAGGAAAAAGGAACTATTGACAGGTCTTTGAAGATGGTCTGAGTCCAAAATATTCAAACAGGAATGTAGACAGTTTGGAAATTGCCTGTTTTTTTCTGTTTACGATGTTAGAGAGCGAAGTTTTTGGTTGTGACGTAGCTCATGCATGATCAAAAAATGGAAAGAAACTTACTACACTTCTTTTTGGCTTTATGCTACACTTACAGCAGATTGGGTTTTTTCCACCTTGTTCACTCATAATTTGACTGCTTTTACACCAGCATGGTAAGTGCTTTCTGGAATTGTGATCCTAAAGTAGGACCTCTTTTGGGAAAACATTTCTTACCTAAACCCTTGCATATGCAAGCTTTCTCAGTAAGCAAGTGCCGCCTTATACAGTAATCTCTTGGCTGAGTTTTCTGTGTCTTCTACAGAGGTTGAAAACTGAATTGCCATAAAAGGTCAGGTTGAAGAAAAATGGCCATTTTTAATTTCTCCACACTCTCTTTTATTCCATCAGAAGTGGAAATTTCAAAATCTGCAATCTTTTGCTCAGTTACTAGCTTAGCAGAAAGAGAGAAAAAAATGTCAGGGTTTTTTATCAACCTTCCTCCCTGCTAAGATTTTGGAGGATTTTTTGAAACAGCTGTTGCACAGATGCATGAAGCACCATCACCTGAGTTTCTGATCCTTGCCTTTTTAGAGGTCATGCTGTCAGGTGAATATGTGCTGGTTTTGGAAATCAACCAGCTGCCTGTTTATTTTATACAATTCCAGTGCAATGCTGCTGGCAGTTACGGCCCTGACATGCTTAGGTGAATATGAACTGGGTATCAGCCTTGTATAATAGTGCTTGCTGGTCTCAGCCATCAGTGCAAGGTCAGGTGAGGAAGAAGGCAAAGGTGTGAACTTCTGATTTCTTATGGAAGGCAGTCTGTGTGGATGGGGTTAAGAAAGGGAGGTCCTGTGCATTTGAATGTACTGGACCACACTTCAAAAATATGTGTAAGAATCTGAGGGGATGTGTAAATTGCTGTCATAAGAAAACACTGAAATTTCTTGCTACAGGAATAAATTAAATGACTCCTCTTACCAAACATATAAAAACCTGATGGAAGTGAGGGTTAGTCGTCAATGCAAACTTATTAACCAAGTAGAAAATAGTCCTGCTTCTACCGTGTTGGGTGTGAAGGATGTGAGATTTGCCAACAGTATCTTTTGGGTTCAGTACACTTTGTTTGCTGTGGAGTATTGTTGAGTGGCTACAAGAGGTAAATTCAAGCAGTAATCCAAGCAGTATGTATACAAGAAGAAATATAATAACTCCAGGTTTTTGGTTTAGAATTTCTCAAGGATGAATGCCAGTACTTTTCATTACACGTTGCCCTTTTGTTAGAATTGAAATAAACAGTTTAGATCACAAACTGGTATTTCTGGTGGGTGAAGTGTGTATTCAAGACAGGGACGTGGAATGAGGAATTTGAAAATGGGTAGAAGAATAGTAGTTTCCTGGGAATGCCTGCTAACATGAAAGGCTTAGAGAGTGAAGTAACTAAGCTGCTGCATTAAAGCTGCTTCCATATTGCAGTTTTCTCCTGTTGCTCAGATCAGAAGCTGCATTTAGGTTTTCTTTTTATGAGCGCTGTCAAATCAGTTCTGCCATGAGCATTCACAGCTGGCATGTGGGTGTTGTGGCTGGGCAGGCACAAGGTGGAGAGTGAGAGCTTGGAATGCCACTCAGGAAAAAAGGGAAGAGATACTGGGCCTGTCTCTTGGTACTCTTGGGTGATAGGGAAGAGAATTAGAGAGGCAGTAAGTCCTACATCAGACTGTAGTGCTAGGACAAGGGGTAATGTGTACACAGTTAAACAGGGGAAGTTTAGATTGGCTATAAGGAGGAAGTTCTTTACTGTGAGGGTGGTGAGGGTGGGTTGCCCAGGGAAGTTGTGAATGCTCCATCCCTGGCAGTGTTCATGGCTGGGTTGGACAGAGACTTGGGTGGCATGATTTAGTGCAAGGTGTCCGAGGTTTGGAACTAGGTGATCTTAAGGTCCTTTCCAGCCCTAACTATTCTATGATTATAGCAGATATTTGAGATCTGCATGTAAGCTGCATAATGGGCATAGGCATTTGGCTTTCTGACACTTGTGTGCCTTGTTGTGCAGCTTGCCTCTCCCTCCCTGCAAGACCAAGCAGAGCAGTCTGGTACTGGGTTGCTGCACTTCTGAGTGATTGGTTTGGAAGCTGTCTTGTGTCCTTCTGTGAGATAAGGGCACTTCCATGGGGAGCAAATTTGACTCTTCCATTTTCCCTGTGAGACCGTGTGGCTAACTCCCATGGATCCGGCAGAGAAGAGAGGAGTTGTGTGAGCCCCTGCTAGTGCATGATCCTCACACAAGAGCAGTCTCCAGCAGCCCCTGGTTCTTCAAATTACTCTGTCAAATGCTAAATCTACCCTTGAAATACCCTTTTATATGTGTGCGCACGCATTTACTCAGCGATACAGTTCTTGGCTAAGAAACACAGAGGACTAATACGCATCAGTATAAATGTCTTCTGTTGAAAATTAAAGTGATAAAATCATAATTAAGTGATTTGTTGTTTTGCTCTTGGTAACCATATGGGCGTTTTGCTAGAATTAATACTTGAACATACTGTACTATACAATGGAAAATAAGAGTCATGGTATTAAGTAACTGTGAATAGTTCAGCAAGCTAAAAATTCACAGGAATTTAATTCTTTTAATGCATTTTGCCACCAGTTTGTGTCTGAAGTCAAGCTAGGTGGTACGTCTCATATCCATTGCATTGAAACTGAACTTTTTGGGTTTCTTTCTTGACTGTTTTGGTAGTGTGCCAGAAAAAAATCCAGTTTAGTTACATTTCTTTATCCAAAGTTCAGTAGAGTATTATTCCTATCAATAGCATCACATACATTGTTTATAAATGTATAATTCTGAGTTTAGGATTACTGGACATTATGGGAGCAGTTCCTCCCTTGTCTTTTTCAACTCTATTTGAGCTACATTTCTATGTGGATATGTTGATTTGCTTTTCCTGAATGCCATGTTGCCACTGTTACTGTTCCAGTCTCTTCCTGTAACTTACTGTTTCCCCATAGTCATTGTAAAGTTGTGACCTACAATGTTTTTAAGGATCTAATCAAGTAGACTGTTAACAAGCTGGTGAGGATACATCTTTTCCCAAGCTGACTGGCAGTAGGCATTTTGGAGTCAGTTTTGAATCATCCCTGATAGATGCAGAACGTAGGCTTTCATCTGGTTTTGCAGCTTTTAGATTTTCCAAAGTGGTAGGAGGTATTTTTCATCACATTTCAAACAGTGAAGCACCATAATTTTTTGTCTTTGACTGTGTTATTGGAAGTGGGGGAGAGTTAGAAGCCGGAATTGGCTTTCTAATTCCATGCAAGTTTGAAACATGAGAAAAAGACACCATAAATTCTGCAGTATCTTCTTCGTCTCTCTTCTCCTACATCACCTTCTCGGAGTGTTTTTTTATTAATTCTTTTAAAACATTTGTTTATTTTCGAATCTGGGAAAATGGTCGTTATGCTGTTATTCTGTATTTCCTAGAATATTGAATGCAGTTTGTTTTCTCTTCTAGAGAAGTGGCAATTGATCTGAAGCTAGATTTTTATCATGAATAACTGACTTGGTCTAAATTTATAAACCATGCAGTGATGAAAAACCTTGTCAGACCTTTGTGTCAGTGAAGCAAACCAAACTAAAAGTCTGTTTTCTTTTCTTTTATGCCCCTTTAAGCTTAGAACAATTTTATTGTATCCTCAGTAGTGAGGAACGAAAGAACGCTTATCTTACATTTGTTAGGTTGCAGAAAGAAATAGCTGTAGAGCAAATTTGGCTGGAAAATCCCTCTGTTTTAAAAAAAAATGTATAAAAAAAAAAATCTCATAGTCAAGATTTTGGTCTGTCACACTCAGGTTTTGAAGAGGAAGATATGTTACTACTACCTCCTCTTTTGCTACATTTCTGCACCTATGAATCCTGTTCCTATTGAGTCAAGCTGCCAGTCGCCATATTTTCCCACTACATTCTTAACCAAACTGGCTGAGAAACTTCCTAAAGTTTAGGATAGGTGAGTGAGTTGGGGGAGAATGTTAGAGGACCATAGTCTTACAGTTGCTCTTTGAAATTCACTGTAGTTTTGATTGAGTTTTGAGAAGATGCTCTGTATTCAGGGCTACAAGACTAAATTGTCAAGGGTGAGACACATAGTCTAGAGGAACTGGATCGGCAGAGATTTTGTAGGCGGATACAAAGGTTTGCTGTTGTGGTTGCAAAGGGGGAATTTAAATGGCCCATTCCCATACTTTGTGGCTGGTTCCACCTCTCCCTTTGTTTTTATAAGCTATTAAGAAGTCTGAACAAAACTTAAATGTATCTCTAATACAATCTAGGGGAATTTTGAAAATGAATGCCTGCCGATTATGGCATCCTTTGGTTTACCAAGACGTATGAAGTGTCAGTGGTCTTTCTAGCCTTTCAGTTGCTCTGTGCATGTTTACCTTTGCTTTTTGGAATTACTAGAACCAGTGGTGTTAGAAATTCTTTCTCTGCCATTAAGTGTAAGAAGGAAAAAGTGTGTATGAACTTATGTAAAGTGACAGACTGGACTTACGTTTTCAAACTTTTTTGGACCTCAGATCATTTCTATTTGTGCTCGAAGTTTCTGTGACATAATGCCACAATATTCTAAAATAAATTAACCTCTACAGTTGAACTTCATCTGTTTCAGCTATAGCCAGCGATTTAACCTTTGAGCCTCTGAAATGACTGTTGACCTTTTGCCTGACATCATTTTCTCTGAAGTGTACTCTGTATCCTTAGGTACACGTCTGTTCAAAATGCTTGGAAAAGATTTGGTAGAAGAATCTTATTCAAAATCACTAGTTTGATTTTTATGATTATTTATATTGATCAGCATATTAAAACATGTTTATTTTAAATCAAGAGTAGACAGTTACTTGTGGAAAAAAAAACCCACATATACTGATACGAAGGGATTTAAATATCTTGTGTATTTGCGTTGCAGGCCAGAAATTCAGTTCACGTTATTCAGAAAGTATGGCTGCTGCTGCAGTGTAATTAAACTAAAAATTACTGAAGAACGTTTTATTTCTGCCTGGATGAAGCTTCTAGTGACAGCTTATTAGAGTAACTACTCAGACCAAGCAGGTATACCTGTACCTCTCCCAGAACCAGTGGGAGATGGTACATGTAGAAATAGGCAGACAGCTGTGCCATTACTGCTGAGTGAGCCCTTACCAGATATTGGTAAGATGTGCTCAATGAGATATGCAGGGAGGTATCTGTTTGTATGGGTTGTGAATGTGGCTAGCAGGAAGGAGGAAGAAAGAAGATCATAGAATCATAGAAACAGAGAATAGTTAGAGTTGGAAAGGACCTAAAAATCATCTAGTTCCAACCCCTGTGCCATGGGCAGGGACACCTCCCACTAAACCATATCACCCAAGGATATGTCCAACCTGGCCTTGAACACAGCCAGGGGTGGAGCATACACAACTTCCCTGGGCAACCCATTCCAGTGCCTCACCACCCTTACAGTAAAGAATTTCTTCCTTATATC
>JANRGW010005421.1:0-25639 GCA_024733675.1 Psilopsiagon aymara
GAGATGAGCTCTTGGGCAGAAGCTCTTCCCTGTGAGGGTGCTGAGGCACTGGCACAGGGTGCCCAGAGAAGCTGTGGGTGCCCCATCCCTGGCAGTGCTCAAGGCCAGGTTGGACACAGGGGCTTGGAGCAACTGCTCTATGGAAGGTGTCCCTACCCATGGCAGGGGTTGGAGATGGATGATCTTTATGGTCCTGTCCATCCCAAATTGTTCTGTGATTCTACGATCCAGTACCCTCCAGGATGGCCTTTCAGGCTTGACTCATCTGGCTACTCATACACTGCATCCAAAGCAAGGATTAAACCAAGGAAAAGCCTGATTTAACTTCATCCCTAGAATGGAGATGAAATGGAAACATCCAGAAACTTTTTGTCCCAAAGCTAAATTCATTTTTCTGTGTCTTCAGCTAAGTTCATTTATATCCTGAGTGTCCTTTTCTAAAAGCAAGAGTTCTCATGAATCTCCATGTCCTCCCTCAGAGCACACTTTCATAGCATGTAAGCCACAGCTTGGACTGACATGAAGAACCCTGCCTATTTTCTGCAGTAGATCTAAAAAAATCTCTCTGCATCCTCCATTTAATATTCCAAATTTGGGAAAACTTTGTATCCATCCTTTTCACTTGGACACATCTCTACTAAAATTGCACTGAAGTAATGCAGTACTTTGCTAAAGTGTTATCATGGCTCTCTGATAGAGATTGGGAGGTGGGAGGAGATACAGTTGCATTTATTTGCGGGAGGCATTCCCAGGAGGTGACGGGTCCTGCCTGAAATAGATGGGGTGAATCCATTTGACTCTTTCCATAGGGCTCCACGTTTGCTCAAGCTAACTGCTCATGTAGCTTCAGAGTGGGAATTTATGTGAGACAAATCCTATTACTGATGTGGTAAAACTGGGAATAAGTGCTCCTGGTGCTGCTCTACCTCTTTGATCAGCAGAAGTGTGAGGGTGCTGAGAGAGATCAATAAATGTATTATAGTAGACAATATTTGTCCAAGCTTGGCCAGTCATCTGGTTAAATAGCAATATTGATCCTGTAAATAAAGACATCTCTCAAATACTTCGCTTACTGCTCAAGCAGTAAATACAGGTGTTAGGGCATGGATTTCTCCACTGAATTTTTGGGAAAGGCAGCCATCAACCACAAAGCAACTGCATAATATGGACTCTCTCTCACACTGATTGTATCTTATATGTTTCTCTTAAATTAGTTAAACAAAGACTATGAAGGTATCAAGTTTCTTTTCCCTCTCATTTACTGAATATTCAGTACATTTAATCCAGAATTGTTCAAGTTGTCTAAGTGATCACTGATTGAACAAAGCTGATTTGTTCCTTTAGAACCAAAATGTTCTCAATCTAGATGACTGAAACAAGCTACAACAACTCACATTAAGCACGTAGTGACTGCCCCACTATCATGAAGCTGAGTGTAAGAGCTGTGTTAAAACACAAACCCCATATAAAAATGACCAACGATCCCTCATGTGAAATGCTGCCTGCCTGGGAGCTTAAAAACATATCTGTTTGACTTCCAGAAAATATATATCATATCTTTTATATCCTTTTTACGGGACCCACAGCTAATTTAGTTGTAAAACAGTGAAGGGAAGACATTTTCCAGGAGGGATAGGTCGAAAAATACCAAACCTGGGAATAATGTTTTGATGTGTTTTTGACTAACACACGTGGAAAAACATTGCTGGCATCTTCAGCTTTACCATTCTATGAGCAGAGAAGATTCTGCCATTGATTCTTCTACAAGTGAGGGTGTTCCATCTGCTAAAAGCTTCTTGCTGACTTGCTTTAGAACCAATATAAAGGGGACAGCCCTTGGATAGCCCACCAGGTGCTGCAGGGATGGTGCTGGTTGGACAGAGCATCCAAGGAACTGGGAATGAAGCCCAAACCTATGGACATTGCAGGTATTGATACATCAACCCAACCTGTCCCATGAGCTGCTCTTCAATTGTACATTAATATATACATTAGTTATGAGCTGTTGGATTTGATTCTTCACTGATCTGCTCCAGCCCTCATTAAGCTATACATAAAAGTAAAGAAGAGAATGATAAAAGCCCTTTCAAAACCAACGCTCATATAAGCACTAGAGGAACAAGGCTGTCTTTTTTCCAGCAAGCAATTAAGACAGTAAAAGCATCACAGTGCACCCCTTAGATTTACAGCGGGGGCTTATCAATTTAATTTGTCATTGCCAAATACATTACGTTGGGATTAATCTGTGCAGGTTATTAAACAGTGATTACAAGAAGACGGTGCACTGCAGCAGGCAAATAACTCACGAGTTACTGAAATTAAGGCTTTGGAAATGTTTTAAGGGAATTAATGTTTAATTAATTATTTGATCTATAAGGCATTCCAGTAATAGCCTCGGTAAGAGATGACACAAACCTGTGAGACAGTTGTATGAAGATACTTGATGTTAGTATTTGCTTTAATTAATCCTGCATTGCAAGAGCAGCATGAGGGAATTTAGAGTTTGGTGCACTACAAAAGGACCGTTACAGTGAGCAGGCATTTAGGCCTCGATGATGTGTTTTGCATGATCAGATTTATGTGCACATGTCATTCATGACATGAACTTTGAATTCAACGTGATTAAAAATATTCCTAATTAAACATCCCAAATGAACTTGGATATTAAACCATAGGGAGGTTTATGGTTGGCTTAGTAGTCGCTTTTGTCTTCCACTGAATTTCATCTTTCTGCTACTGACTTCCAGAAACAACATAAATCAGTTGCGGTATCCAACTTTCCAACATGGATGTTGATTTATGTTAGAAATCTTACCTTGAACTAAGACATTCTTGTTCACTAAAAAATTAGTTCATATAATTTCTTATAGTCAAACCCAAGCCACTGATACTTTACTCACTACATCTGCCTCAATGATCCGACATTGTTTTCAAAGGTGTTTGTGTCAGTAGCTACCAACTACAAACAGGAAAGTCTATTGAACTGAAAACAATATGCATCTGGTATCACTTTCCCTAGAGAGATGATGTTACAAAGACCGTTCTACAGAACAACCTTCATTAGGGGATTTCATGGTAATATATAGTGTCTTGCCAGGAGATAAATCCCACATGAGATTCAAGGTATCTAGATAAGTTCTGTAAATATATATGGGCTTTTTAACTCTTCTGTATCCAGGATAATAAAACCCCCATTAAAGTTACTGGAAAGGGAAACGAATAAACTTCAGGTACAAAAAAATGGCACTTTATAGTCTTCAGGTTCATCTCCAAGCTGAAATATGTCACCTTTCTGCTGATGTACTACGTAAAATAGAACTGGAGGATTCACAAGGCTGGAGGAACTTGAAAAAACACTTTGCAAATGAGGACTTCCTTCCCTTTCCCTCCTTTCTTGGTGCAGCTGGACCAAAGTCAAAGTCACTACAGAATTCCTGGTTAAATCCACCTGGTTACAAATGGATCTGACTTTATGCTTAAAAGATATTAACACTCATTACAGTTTATTAATCTTCATTACGGCTACTTTTTATTGCTGGTCACAATATGCTTACACTCTCCTTATCACTTTAGCTATTAGCAGTCAGTTTAATACACAGAGCACACATCCTCTACGCTGCCTGATTGTTTTCATCTCTTTTTATATCACATTACTCAGAACAATAATAATGTCAGATCATAAATCCCATCCTACAGTGACAATAAAAATCTGAGAGTAATACTAGCTGCATTCTGGAGCAAGATGATCCAGTTTAACTAAACACTTAACTCCTTTCTACTTAGTTTAATTAATTCAGCTTCATTATTTAACCTATTAACCAAAGGTTAATTAAACTGAATCTGAAGCACTCCCTTACTATATTTATAGTCCTTATTTTTGGGGGAATGGGACTAATGATTCATTACCTCTCTTGCCCATTAATTTTAGTGCTGCTGTTGCTCTTTCTTGAAACGTTTGTTTTCTCCAGGGCCAAGTTAATCCATAATTCAGTGCTAATGGTAAATCAGTTGTGCATTACCCACTGTGCAAGGTCCAAAAGGTGCTGCCAGGGCTTGTACTCAGGGGCTGCAGCGCATCGTCTCACTGTGGTTCGCAATGGGTAACAGGACCCACTGCAGGAATGCACCCTAAATAGCCACAACCATCCTGCCTGGGGCTTTAAAAAGACACCTCCTTCCAAATGCTTTAGATATATGTTTTTTCCAGTGCCATCTTCTAAAAATACATCCCTGCTCTTCTTCCCAAGCTGCAAGGGAGCCGGGTGGGATAGAGGAGGCATAAAGCCTGTTTCTAAAGGCTTCTTAAGGCTTCTTTGAAGACCATCATGAAAAATCAAAGTCTAAAGAAAAACATCACAGTGTAAACCAGCCAAGGTCGTAAAATCAAATTAAACTCAAGCCCAAAAGCTGTTGGAGCAGCACAATGGTGTGGGCAAAGCTGAACTGCCAATACGCAAGGACGTCATGGGTACCCACAGTGCCCGCCCTTACTTGAAGGTCTGCCATGGCATGCTCACCTATGAACCATCGTCTCTCCAAAACCGTACATAACAGTAATGGTGGCAGTCTAGAAAAGCAAGGACCAGGGACTAGAACCATCTCTGCTGCCTGTACACATCATTTTCATCGTCGTGGCCATAGCTCAGCAGATAAACATCAGCATAAGCAGGATGTGTCAGTGACAGAGCAGAGCCATGGCTCGCCAAAGCTACCCAGAAAGGGATGAACTCCCTGCACCACATCTAAATGTGGCTCATGTACACTGGCAGATGAAGATGTGGATGGTCACAACACATCAGAGAGCCTGGCAGCCTCCAAGAAAAAGGACCAGACCATTCTGAAGAGCCCCTTAACTCAGAAATCCATCTACTGAGTCTGCAAATATGAGCTGGGGGTCTTTGCACAAGGGGAATCTGCACAAAGCCTCCAGAACTGGCTCAGACACTGAGGTTTCTCCAGCATTCAGGGATTCTAATTCCATCCAGAGCTTTTAAACCAAAGCAGTACAGTGGACTCTGCACCCACAACCCAAAGTCCCACCCCGGCAGGGGCATCTGTTGTGAAAGCACTCATCAGTGCTACCTGCACCCCAGGCACATGGAGAAGCTCAAGAATTGGATCTGCCACCTTCAGGCTTAGATTTAGCAAACCCCTACTAAGCACAAAGCTGAATGAGATCATATCTGGTCCAGGGCCAGAAAGTAACGGTGTGGTAATGGTTCTATTGGCTCTTTTGAGGAGGAGCTGTTTGATTTCAGAGAGAGAGGAAAGTCAGCAGCAACGTTTGCTCCCGCTAATCTCATTTCCAGAAGCATGATGAGTGAGAAGGTGCCTGAGCACAAAGCTGTGCTTGATTGCTCTCTGCTTATCCAGGATTACATTTTGAGAGCAGCCCTGAGGAGAAAGACTTGGGAGTGCTGGTTGATGAGAAAGGCACCATGACCCTGCTGAAGGAGGGGAAATTTAGGTTGGATATAAGGGAGAAGTTCTTCCCTGTGAGGGTGCTGAGGCGCTGGCACAGGGTGCCCAGAGAAGCTGTGGCTGCCCCATCCCTGGCAGTGTTCAAGACCAGGTTGGACACAGGGGCTTGGAGCAACTGCTCCAGTGGAAGGTGTCCCTGCCAGTGGCAGAGAGCTGGAGCTGGATGAGGTTTTTTTAAGGCCCCTTCCAACCTACATGCACTCTGTGATTCTACATTAGGAGCCCAAGATGCATCTGAAAACAGCCCATGACGAGAACCAGCAAATGGCTTCTGCAGCATCAAGTTTTTGGGAAGAGATATTCCAGTGTTTCCAGCAAGCTGCACTGAGCACACTGGCTGCCATCCATCCAACACGTGCTTCAGAACTAGCAGAATAGATGTGCAGGAAGGAGAAGATATGAAGACATAAAAATAGCTCCGTTTTGGTAAATAAAGGGGCTACAGTTATATGCACAGATTTTAGACATGCAAATTTAAGACAGTCTTGAGGCAGCTCACAAGTGTTGATTAATCTGTTTAACTTATTTACCTTAAGAAAGATCAAATCAAGTGCAGAAGGGTGAATCGGACCTGGGTGAAGGCCTTTAAAGGAGGAAACTACAGCAGGAGTTAGTCTGAGGATGATCTCCCCCACTGTCCACAAACCAGTTACTTTAAGAACCAAATTACCACCATGTCTGGTGTAACAGCTCTTTATTTCAACGTCTACAACACAAAGAGAGGGCTTGCATTTTGGAACCATGCAAAGCACCTACACACCGAGAACAAGATACTGAAGGAGTGTCTCTCTCCTGCTACATGTGGAAAATTTAGGCAGGAAGACTCAGTTTTCCTGTGCGTTCTGCTCTATCCTTCCACAGACAATCAGCTGCGAGGGGGGACAGTTAACCTTCACTCCAAATCACATAGCTTGCCACTGAACAGTGTTCCATGCTGCCCTCCTTGAATACGCTGCTGTAAACTTCATCAAGGACCCAGTCCTGCTCTCGGTTTACAAGGACCAAGTCCCAGATATCTCCAGGTACAGGAACAGACTTTCATCAGAGGTACTGAATGAATGGAGAGCAGATTTCGGCTCAAAGGACGAACATCTCCTCCATATAGAGGCCTGGAAAAGGCCCTTATAATGTCCCATACAGAGGGATGTACAGACCACCCTAGGCTCAGAGAATTGTCACGTGCACAGAGGACAACCAGACATCCTGAACTATTAAAAACCAGTGGTATAGAAAAATAAAAGGCATAAAATATCGAACCAGAAAGGTTCCAAATAAGGCATCAGCAGGTCCCGACTGGATGTGCTCCTCTTACATACGTCACCCGTATGTTAGTATGTACTAACACACTAACGTGATGTTAGTACATCGCGTTCTAAGCCACTGTGGCTTAGGAACGATGTGTTAGGATTGTATTCCTGACCTCAGTCACTAAAGCACTACGAGCAACCAGAAGGGTTCAAGTTCTCTTTGAATGCAAGGAAATAAAATCACACAAATCACAAACAAAACAAGGAGTATTCTTTTTGGTTAAGTATTCCTTAGAAAATCAAATAAAAACGTTAAAGCAATTTGTTGAAACGATTCTTTAAAAAAAGGACAACATTTCCTATAAAGTAAAAATATAGATATAGAAATAGAACAGATTTTCTGTTGTTGGTCTTTAAAAAACATCAGAAGACATTCAGCATCGCGCCAGCGGATTCCGACCCACTTCCCATCATCCGTCCTCTGCAACAACCGCTGCTCATTTAAGGCAAGACGTCAGGTTGGCACCGTTACAGCAGGGGAATCAAAGTGGCTGGAGGTGAAGCAGAGGGGCCTCAGCGAGGCTGCTTCTCCCGCACGCTGACCGAGCCGTCCTCCATGCCGAAGTACACCACCTCTGCCATGTCGATGAAGAGTCCCGTCTCCACCACGCCTGGGAAATGAGGGTTCACACACTGGTTAATGCCAGAGACACCCCAGCGCACAGATTCCTCTGCTCTGACCATGGTTTCGTTTGTTGAAAGGGACTGATGACTCCACCTGAGGTTTGGAGTGAGGTGTCCAGTGTGGGAAATCTGCAGGAAGCCCCTGGGAAGCCTTTTCCATGAGGCCATCCCCAGAACAATCATAAGACCTCAGAGCAACTTCTAGTATCTGAGGGGGGCACAAGGATGCTGGGGAGGGACTTTTCATCAGGGACCGTAGCAATAGGACAAGGGGCAATGGGTTTAAACTTAAACAGGAGAGATTTAGGCTAGATAAAAGAAGTTCTTCACTGTGAGGGTGCTGAGGCACTGGAATGGGTTGCCCAGGGAAGTTGTGAATGCTCCATCCCTGGCAGTGTTCAAGGCCAGGTTGGACAGAGCCTTGGGTGGCATGGTTTAGTGTGAGGTGACCCTGTCCATGGCAGGGGGGTTGGAACTGGATGGGCTTTAAGGTCCCTTCCAACACAAACCAGTCTGGGATTCTATGATTTTCAGCCACCTGATGACCAAGGGGAGCAAGAGGAAGCTACAGGCAGCCACAGGCTTACCCTTTTCCTTTAAACACATGTAAAATCCTAACCTCTTAGAACACCTGGATCACACTTATTCAAATGTCAGGACTTAGCAGATCTAATGCTACTTCTTCAATTTGCAGCCCATTTGCAAATGTACTTCTGGTTGCATTTAATTATGGGGTACTCCTAACTTCATAGTGATCACTGAGCCACAGCTAAGAAGGTGGGAAGAAATGAAGGACAAGGGTTAGGTGGCCAATGCCCTGCTATCACCACTGTATTTAGGCTGTAACGGTTCTGCTCCTCCACGTCTGGGTAGGGAAGATGCTCTTCTCCCTTTAGCAGGCCCATATGTGAGCAGCATATGGTGCTGAGGCCATCTCCACGCCAATGTGATGGAACAGGTCCCATCATTTACCTTTCATCTCTCAACCAAAAGAGATGAAAGGAAAAAGTCCTTATAACACACCATACTGCTGCTTTGTCGGGATGCTGAGGTTTGGCAACAGGATCCCAACATGTTCCTGCTTGCCCTGACAACACATAGCCAGTGAAGGGAGTTGTGTTATGGCTTTCAGGGCAAGCAGGTACCTGGGATAAACTCAAAGATAAAAGATACAAGAATATATATTCAAAAGCTGAGCAGACTTGCTCAAGATTACCAGAAAAGATACCCAGAAGCAGCTGAGCCAGTCTATCTGCTGCACCACTGAGGTCCAGAGAGCTCCAGAGACTTGGATCATGCAGAAGCAGCTCTGGCCTGGGCAGCAGATCTCATGCCAGGCAGGAGTCCTTGCAGAGAGGCTGCTCCATTTGCAAACAATGCAATCAACCACTGCTTCGCTCCTGCACAGCAATAGCTAGGATACACTGCACCCTTACAGCATAGGACTACACAATGGCAATGGGATGCAAAGCTATAAGCAGCTCCTAGAAAACACTAACCACGTGTGAACCCTTCCTCCAGCATCCACCAGTGTGTCCACTAAAAGTCCCTCTCTAAGTGGGCACAAGGAGAGCAAGGAGGAGCACAGGACTGGCGTGCCTAATGGGGAACAGTGTCCCAAGTCACCCAGCATGACCCCAGGTTTTCACCACCACATGGAAATGCCACATGGGTACTGTTGTACTAATTCAACTTGATTTCTCAAGTAGAAGCAGACGTAGGGACCAGTAAGAGGGCAATAAATACACACATACGTAATTCCTCTTATCCAGGGTAGGTTCCCATGGTCAGGGTTATCCAGCATGGACCAAGCCTTAGCCAGCTTTTGGACTTACCTTTTTCTTTGGTATCACAGACATTACCTGGTATCATTTTTATGGCAGTGTTCACTTCACCCCATTCATGAACCTTGTCAAACTTCCAGTCCAGGATGAAGTTCCCGTTGTCTGTCACCACGGGGCCCTGGGAAGTAAACCCACATGTCATACCATGAGCTCCTTGTCTACTGAGCCCGGCCAGGGACCGTCACAGCCCTCACTGAGACCACCATCACCACCACAACCATTCAGAGTCATCAATGAAGTAAATCAGGGCAGTCCACAATAAGCCTGTAAATGAAACCATCACACAAGGCAACTCCTTGCTCCTTATTCTCCTTCATACAGACAATCATGCAGAAGCTGGAAAACATGATGGAATTTCATCATTGCAATAGGGAATCCTTTTCCCAAGAGTAAAGGTAGATCAATGGCCAAAAAAGGTTGTCACAGGCAACTGAATCCAAAATAAGATCCCCCCCTGTACCAGCAGTAAGAGCGTGGTGTGGATGCTATGGGGAGGTTTAGGAGCCAAAGAACTGCTGGATTTCAGCATTCCAGATGTGCCCAGCACTCTCCCAAGCCAAACGAAAGGGGAAATTGGGTCTTTTCAACAGGCCGGGGCTGAGGACAAGGTGTTGAGCAGGGTGTACAACCACATGTGCCAGGAGGGATCAGCATCCTCCAAGGACATAGCTGATGCTGGAGCAGCACTGATGTGCATCCCCCAAGCAAGGTGGGTCTCACGTTCACAGAGAATGAACTTGAGTTTGCTCTTCTCAAGCACCCAAATGCAGTCCCTAGAGCCTCCCAGGATTAGAAGCATTAAAAACAAGCCTTCAGGTGATATCTCCAGCCTTACTGCACACAGCTGTCTGTTTCCCTTGCCATGCAAAGAGGCTGGTGAAACCCTGCTGCCCAAGTGATGGGGCAGTGACAGCAGAGACAAAGCACCTTCAGTTTTAATTTAGTCTGGCTCTATGAGGTGCATAGGAGCCTGCGACAGAGCATGAGCTGCCCCCTAACTCAACACCCTATTTGTCAGCACAGACTGTCCTCCAGCCCCCAACACCCTCACAGAGCAGTGGGTCAGACCGGGGCTGGCACTCCCTCCTCTCCCTGCTCAGGGATGCTTGCTTCAGTAGACATAAGCCAGAGAGACTTTCAATGAGCAGCCTGAACACCTGAACATACACTTCATTAACCAAAGTATAATTAGGGGAATTACACATGCCATTCGTGGGAGTGAAAGCCCAGATTTAATTAGATGAAAGACCAGACCGCTGGTCCTCCACTTGCCCACGTTCAGATGGCTCCTTTGGGGAAGCTGGGCTGATGAGGGATACTTACTGCTTTGCTAACAGCCATCCGCAGCTCTGCAGCACCTCCGAAGTTTTTGGTCAGGGCTCTGGTGACAGGGACATAAGCCATGGGGATGACTTCAATGGGAATTCCCTTCTTCCATTGCTCCCCAAGGCTCTCTGACTTTTTCCTGAGGACATAGTTTGAGGTGGGATCAGAGTCAGGCATTACATTGCTAACACCATCATCACATCACCTCAGGCAAAACACCCTGCAATCAGTTCACACATGCCTATGTGTAGGAAGAACCAGTTCAATGCATGATTTATTTCCTCAGAACCCCTGTTTTGAGACGTTTTGGACAGGCAGGACACACTGTTTTTAATACAGCCCTGCAGCAGTATGCACAGAAAGGGAAACCTATTCTGTGCTGACAGTCACTGAGCTCAAAGAGCAGAGCAGCCGTTTCCCCACATTTCCTAAGCAGGACTGCTGAGCTGAAAGTTAAGAAGAAAAGATAAATAGAATTACTAGAGCACTCGGAGTCAGGCTCATTTCCACCTACTCCTGCTCCCTTGACCCACTGGAAGGACAACACTGGCCTAACACAGGACTATCTGAATCCTCCTATAGGACAGAGTTGTAATGGATAGTAATATTCTCACCTGTAATCAGCAATAACGATGAAGCATTTTGCATATCCTGCAACTATCTTCTCCTGTGTCAAGCAGCCACTGCAAGGGGGAGGAAATAGAAACAAAATAATCAGAAAACATCAGATTGCTCCTCAATGTGCTCAATGACTTTGAAATCCAGTCCCCTCCATCACGTTCTTGTTCATTTTGGTGCTGCCATTGCCCCACACCAGCGCCCCTTCCCCTGCCCCATCACTTCATCCCCCTTGTCCCTCACACACACTTGGTCAGGAGCCACGTCCCATTGCAGGTGCATGCACAGCAACCCCTCAGCCTCTCCAGCACACCCCAGACCATCAGCAGCCAGAAGGGGATGCTCAGAGGCCACCCGCCACCAGCACCGTGCACAGGACAGCAAGGCTCACCCGCCACCTTTGATAAGGTTGAGGTCAGAGTCCACTTCATCTGCTCCATCGATGGCAACATCGAGCTGTAGGGAGAGGAGGAACTTGGTGTGGAAACCCCTCTTGTGCAGCACCAAGGCACTGCTCTTTGTGCAGCCCAGGATCCAAGCAGCAACCAGAATGACACTAGAGCTGGGACCACCTTGATGCCAGCCTGACTGTAGATCAGCATCCCAGTGGTACCAGCCCCCACTAAATCACAGGCATGTAAGAGCAGGAGAAAGGAAAGCCAAAACCTAATTGCTGTCCTGAAAGGACATCCCTTCAGCTTCTATTGTCACTTAAGGACCAGCATGCAGGCAGGGAGCTCATGGGGGAAATCTTGGTGACAGTTCAGCAACACAATATTCCCGGAAGAGATTCTGCCTGTAGGGAACCCAACTCAGCAGCCTATTCACTATCTAAAGCACCAAGCAGTAAGACACGGGGTGGGGAAGAACATAAACTAAGCCACGTTCTGCAGTGTGGCTGCCTAAACTCACGTCCTCAGGGGAGCACAAAGGAGCCTGGTGCTCTATGAAGGACCAGGTTAGAGGAAGGTCGGGTGAGGTCTCACCTCCGAGGTCCTTACCTCTGGATGTCGGTCCAAGTCACTTAGGGTTAAGCCGTTCTGCAGGATCAGCTGACGGGCCTGTGCACCAAGAAGACAGCAAACACCATTTACAGGTGGCAAACACCATTTACAGGTGCCAAACACCATTTAAAGGTGGGAAACACCATTTAAAGGTGGCAGGAAAGGAAAACAGACTCGTGCTGTCAATCCCTCAGCTGCAGCAAGGATGGATTCTCCTTAGAAGAGCTCCACTGCTCCACCCTGAATCCAGAGAGGCTGCAGCCAGCAATGGGAATGCATGGCTAATAGAAAATGATGCTCCCACACCAGATTAATTTAATCAAAGGAAAACCCCTGCTGCTGATTTGAACTAAAAGGCTCACACAGTGCAACAGGAGGGTTTGGATCTCTCTGTACCAAATAGCAGGAGGTGCCATCAGCTTGGTGGGAATGGCTTGTATCAAAGCATTAGAGAAGATGCGGGGGTTTTGAGTTCTGTGTTGTGTCAACTTGAACATCATTCTCCTTCACACACATCCAGCCCCTCTGATTTCCTTCAGCTGAAAAATGGGAGCAAGCAGATTAAGTATTTACACCACAGTGATGCGGAGCTAACAGTGAAAATATTTACCATATTGGAAACAAACAAGCAAACAAACAAGGTTATAAAGAAACATCCAACCCATGGAAGAAGAACGGAAAGCTTCTGAAACAGGTACTTGGCAGCCCAATCTCCTTTCACTGAAGTGGCCGTGTATTTCCCTCTAGTGGCAACACAACACAGAGCACCCACAGCGACCCTCCACTCAGTGCATCCATTTAAACGGAGACTCATGGAATTGTTTAGGTTGGGAAAGACCTTTAAGATCATCGAGTCCAACCATTAATCTAGCACGAACAAGTTGACCACTAAACCATGTCCCCATGTGTCACATCTACATGTCTTTTAAATACCTCCAGGGATGGAGACTCCAGCACTGCCCTGGGAACTTCTTCCAACACCTGATCACCCTCTGGGGAAGGAGTTGCTCCTAATACCCAATCTCACCCTGCCCTGGCACAGCCTGAGGCCATTTCCTCTTGTCCCATCCCTTGTTCCTTGGGAGCAGAGCTCAGCCCCTCCTGGCTCCATCCTCCTCTCAGGCAGTTGTAGGCAGCGATCAGGTCCCCCTGAGCCTTCTCTTCTCCATCGGTACCCCCCAGGTCCCTCAGCCGTTCCCCATCACACTGTGCTCCAGGCCCTGCACAGCTCCATTGCCCTTCTCTGGCCACCTCCAGCACCTCAATGTCTCTCTTGCAGTGAGGGGCTCAGATCTGAACACAGGATTCGAGGTGCGGCCTCTCCAGTGCCCAGTGCAGGGGGACAGTCACTGCCCTGGCCCTGCTGCCACACTGGTGCTGGTACAGGCCAGGATGCTGCTGTCTGCCTGGGCACAAGCTGCTCATGTTCAGATCCATCAATCAGCACCCCCAGCTCCTTTCTACCGATCAGCTTTTCAGCTACTCTTCCCAAAGCTTGGAGCATTGCATGGGGTTGCTGTGACCCAAGTGCAGGAGCCAGCACTAAGCCTTGTAGAACCTCATACACTCGGCCTTGGCCCATCAATCCAGCCTGTCCAGATCCCTCAGCAGGGCCTTCCTACACTCAGACAGATCAACACTCCCTTGCTGCTGCCTGCAAACTGACTGAGGGTTCACTTACCCCCCTCCAACAGGAGTTGCAGCTTATAGAACCTTGAACTGGGTTTCTGCATTACAAAGCATCACCTGAATGAGATTTCCCTGCTTGCACGGACTCTGCTCCAGTCTGAACTCCACATCATGCTGTAGCTAGACCAAGAAACCCCAGTGCAATAGCCTGGATCAACTGATTTCTCTGTATCTTATCCACTAACAAAGTGCATCAGTTGTAGTTACTGACATCCCAGAAACATTAAGACAAGTTAGCAAGTGGTACTGCTGGCAATGAGCTATGACCTGAATTGCTTATGGTGGCATTTCATAGCATGCAGTGTTAACACCCATGGGCTGTGGACTCTTGACTGTGCACTAGGATTGCCCTAAGGACTCACAATATAAGGAGGATAAAAACCAGTGGGTTTCCATTCATCACATGGTGTCCATGAAGAGGGAATTCAGGAACGGAAAGCATTGATAAATCACTGCACTGCACATGCAGGCCCGATCCTGAACAGGCTTGGAGTCAGCAGCGTGGGAACAAGGTGGCTTTCTTCAGGCTCTCTGCTTGGAAGGCAATGGAGCAGAGCAGCAGGAACCAAAGCAGAGCTGCCACAGCAGGGGAAAGGTGATAACTGCCCAGCACTTGCCAAGAATGGTCTCACTCCGTGCTCTCGGCACACATCCAGGTGAAAAGGAGAAACAAAAAAGCCAAGGGACAGATACTTACCCTGGCTCTAGCTTTACTGGTGGTGGAATAACCCAACCTGACAACAAGGGAGGAGAATAAAAGCCTACTGAAACCAATCCTTCCTTGCCACCAACCTCAGGCAGCCATTTACACCTGTACCAGGATGCTGTTTTGCTGACCTGGGAGTGCTTCAGTTGGGACTGGTTTGGGTCTAAGAGATGGCAAAAGATAGGAGACAGCCCCGTGTCTGGGGCATACTGGGTCCTACAAGTGCATGATCTACCTGTTCCCTTTTACAGCAACCTTTTTGTTTTACTGCAGCATTACACAAGCTGTCCCAGCATTTCAAGGCAGGACAGGCTCCAGCCCACAACCACTGCAACAGCTTTATCAGCGTTTTCTGTAAGACCTAGTAACTGATCTCAGAGCTCCTTCCGCTGGTTCCAATGGGACACGTTATGTCAGGATGGGGATCATTTTAGACATGTCAAAGACAGACCCTCACCACAGTCTATGGATGCAACAGAAGGATTGATAAAGGTTAAAGAAAGGAAAAAGCAAAGTAGTTTTTACTGGCTTTGTCTTTCGCAGCAGTTCGCATTGTACCCCAGTTGGCCACTGGTTTGCAACAGGCAGGAAAAGAGCACCTCCCATCAGCCCACACTCTCACTTAAAGAACATCTGCAGGGTAAGAGGATTTTCACTTTTCATATAACCATAGACTCATTTAGGTTGCAAAGACCTTTAAGATCATTAAGTCCAACCGTTAACCCAGCACTGCCAAGGCCACCACTACCCCATGGCACTGAGGGTCACTTTTACACATCTTCTAAATACCCCAGGGATGGGGACCCCACCACTGCCCAGGGCAGCCTGTTCCAGTGCTTGACAACCCCTTCAATGAAGCCATTTTTCATACTACCCAGCCTAAACCTCCCCTGGCCCTTCTTGTCGATGGGGGTCACACTTGCTAATGTCCAGCCAACTGGGATCTCCCCAGTGCGCCAGGACTGCTGCTAAATGATGGGAAGTGGCTCGGTGAGCACTTCCAACAGTTCCCTCAGCACCCTTGGGTGAATCCCACCCAGCCCCATAGATCTGCGTGTGTCCAAGTGGTCTAGCAGGTCACTGATCGTTCCCCCTTGGATTATAGGGCTTCATGCTGCTCCCCATCTTTGTCTTCCAGCTCAGGGGGCTGGGTACCCCAAGAACAATTGGTCTTGCTACTCAAGACTAAGGCAAAGAAGGCATTAAGTACTTCAGCCTTTTCCTCATCCTTTGTCACTATGTTTTCCCTACTGTATCCCATAAAGAATGGAGATTATCCTTAGCCCTCCCTGTGTTGCTAATTTATAGACATATTATTTATTCTCTTTTACGGCAGTAGCTATAGCAGTTGGCTTTAATTGGGCTTAGCTCTTCTAATTTTTCCCTGCATAACCCCACAACACCCTTGTAGTCCTCCTGAGTTTCCTGCCCCTTCTTCCAGAGCTCATAAACTCTCCTTTTCTCCCTGAGTTCCAGCCAAAGCTCCCTGTTCAGCCAGGCTGGTCTCTTCCCCGATGGATCATCGCTCAGCATATGGGGACGGCTGCTCCTGTGTCCTCTCACATTTCCCCCTTGAAGAATGTCCAGCCTTCGGGACTCCTTTGGCTTTCAGGACTGCCAAGGGACTCTGCCACCCAGGCTCCTAAACAGGCTAAAATCAGCCCTCCAGAAATCTGGTTCTGCTGACTCTGCCTCTTGTTTCTCCAAGAGTTATAAACTCTTAACACACTGTTATTGCCATGCCCAAGACTCTCACCATGGTATCTGCCTTGCAGATGCCTTCCTCCTGATTCTTACCCGTAAACACTCAAACCTACCATCAGCATCCTTAAGCTCAAGATAGTCAGAACACTCCTTTCCATAAAGGACCACCCCACCAACACTCCTTCCATACCTGTACCTTCTGAGGAGTTTATAGCCACGCACGCACTGCAGCACTCCAGTTGTGCCCGTCATCCCACCATGTTTCCAGGACGGCAGCTCTGTCACAGCTTCCCTGCTGTGCAGTGCCTTCCAGCTCCTCCTGTTTGTTGCCCATGCTACGTGCCTTGGTGCAGATGCACTTTGGTGGGGCTATTGATCCCACCACCTTTTTGGGGTAAAAGACCCAACTCCCACACAACCATTCTCAAGAGCTTCTGTGGTTTCTAACACATTAACTCTGGTGAATTTGCTGCTGCAAGGATTTCCATCCCCTACCCCCACTAAGACTGAAGGACCTCACTAGCACGCTATCCCTCAAACACTGGTGTGCTGCCCCCAGGCTTAGCTCTGGTGAGTCTGGTTTGATCCCTTTGCCCCTTCATATGCAGTTTAAAGCTCTTTCAATGAGCCCTGGTTAGTCCAGCACAAAGATCCTTTTACCCCTTTGAGTCTGGGGTACCCCACTTGTCACCAGCAGGCCTGGTGTTGAGTAAATGAAGCCATGATCATGGTGACACCAGGCTTGGAGCCAGGCATTGACCTGCTGGCTCTTCCTCTTTCTTCCCTCATCATTCCCTGCAACTGTAATGGTGGAGGAGAACAATCAGATTTTAGGGTAACTCAGGTTGGTCTCTATCCAACCTCCACATCAAAGCAGGGTCAGCTACCAGGTCGCTCAAGGCTTAACCCACTCAGGTCCTGAAAACCTGGAAGGATGGACTCTGTAGAGCCTGCCCCACTGCCTGACTGTCCTTGACGTGAAGAAGCGTGACAAAAGTCCAACCCCAAGGTCCACACCAGGACATGAGGACACATGCCCAATTCCTAGAGTGGGGCATAGCCACCCAGCCTCAAAAACCCCACGGATGGTCCCCACCATGTCACCTCTCCCTGTCCAAAGGGACCAAGGTAACATCTTGCTGCTCTGCAGTGGGTTCCCACCTCAGAGAATAGAGGCAGAGACCAAAGCCAGTTGCCTGAAGGCATGGAAGCAGCTCAGAAGCTTTCCCAGCAGCTCTGCACTTCCCAAGTTCACCTCCCCCTGCAAACCTCTCAAGAGCTGGCATGGCATGAGCCAATTCCCGCAAAAGCTGTGCAACAAAGGAAAGATGAAGCTTATTTCTCTTCTTCAATTGCTTAGAAAAGCCAGTTGATGCGTTTCAAATCCTCCTGAAAACACATCAGCTTTCTATTATTGCTTGCAGCGTGCTTTTTTACAGCTTTCAGGGCTTGATACAGAACCAAAGGAGACATAAGTGTCTCCAATGAGTTCTGCATTATGAGCCTGGCTCACCACTAAACAGCACTCTTCCACAAGCAGGATGCAGAGGAAGCCACGTACCAACACTGACATGACCAGCGTTACCACACTGGCTTGAAACATGGCTCAAAGCACTACAGCATCCCCGCAGCTCAGGTCAGGGTAACAGCACCATCACCACCAGCTCCATCAGGTCTATCTGCAGGCTGCACCACAATGCTTTCACTGGTGCTTTCAGTTAGTCACACCACTGAGAGCCAGCCCAGACAGTGGCGTGGTTCCCTCCCACAGCCCAAGGGAGGATCCCCTGGGTGAGTGTTTGCAAAGGAGGAAAGCTCTTACCTGGAAAGAGGTAGGGATGCAAACAATTGTCAGGTTCTCCTCTTTAACCCGCTCAGCTGGAGGAAAGAAAAGAAGTCTCAGTTTGGTGAAACAACATCAACTATCACTTTAAGAAATCTCAGTTCCGAGCAGCCCCTTATAATGAATCACTGCAATTACTTGCTTGGCTTGCCAATAACTCAGGCTCAAAATGCAAACAGGTGCCACCCTGCATAGGCTGAGGCTCTGTTTCCACCATCAGAAGTGTTTAAACACCCACCCTGGCTCAGCCCAAGGCACCACGAGCCATTAACCTTTGTGTCTCCCGCAGCAGAGGAGCCCCGTCAGCAAATGTCACCTGGGACATAAAGCCCCGCTCCCCCCTCTCACTCCATTAGACAGGTTTTAGCTGCACTCCTTGTAAACAGCAGCTGTCTGAAAGGTTTTCTGGCTTGTTGCCTTGGGGAACATCACATTCATTTATTATAGAACTTTTAAATATATGGCAGGGAAAGGACTAATAAAATACAGTATAACATTAAATAGAAGGAAATATTTCCTCCCTCAGGTTAACCTCAAATGACTAAAATCTATTACTAAGGTATCATTATGGACAAAATGTTATTTTAGTAATTACAATACTTGGGCACAAGCCAGCAGCCAGGAGTCAGAGGCAGCTCTCACACCACAGCAAGCACACTGGCTACATGCTTCATGTAACGCTGCTGTGGAAGGGCTGAAGATGCAACGCATGAGGCCGTGTGTTGTTACAAACCCCATCCCAGTGCTAATGCATTCAGTTGACATGAAAAGTCAGAATTCGCAGCCTGGAACAGGCACTCCACTTTAAATACTGCACCCATTTATTCAGAGATGGACTTTATGTAGTTGGAAGTGGTGGCAATACTGAGCCCAACCCAGAAAGCTGAACTGCAGCTCCCAGGCAAGTAAGTGTGTTACAGACACCATGAAGGGTAAGGTGGATGCCAGCACCATCCCTTCTGTTGCCCTGCAAAGCAAAGCACTGTGCTATGCTCAGACCTCAGCACCACTTGCCCTCTGTGGGTGACACTGCCCAAGAAGGTGACAAGGGGACTTCCCAACCATGCAAAGCCACCCATGTGGGACACACTGAGCTCTGCTTCCAGCGAGAATCCCTCTCTGCATCCAAGCAAGACCCTCAGGAGCAACAGACCTGATCCTGCACTCCCAACCCACCACAGCATCCTCTGCTGCTCAGGGTGGCATCCAAGCGAGGCAGGACAGGGTACAGCACCTCCACAGGCAGATCTGCCCTAGGGCTGAGAGTGCCCTGTGAACGGAACCTTAAACCTCTGTAATGAGGCATGAGGATAATTGCTCTCACATTCCCTTTGCAGAAATGCATTAGCTTCACTTGAATATGATGCTGAAACGTTCTGAATCACACCTTGATTAAACCTGCACCTGGGGCAAGCAGGTAAACCTAGCTATAAGGTATGAAAAATGCAGTGGGATTTCACATTCCTTTTTGTTACACCTCATCAGTACCCTCAGTGTGAATAAAGTGGATGTGAGCAAACAACGTGAGCTGCATACAAATGGGTTAACGGAAGCAGAGCAGCTGCATGGCCCAAAGCCACAAAGCAAGGCAGGACTAGGCAGAGCTGGAAAGAAATGCAGGAGTTCAGCTCCAGTTTGTGGTGGGTGCCAGAAAAGCGCTTTGCCTGGCTCTATGGAGAACAAGTGGTAAACCATTACCTCCTCTGGACTCTCTATGCAACATATTTGGAGAGTGAGACCCAGTTTTAGCCTTCAGCTTCAAGGAGAAGACAGCAGTCGGTGAAAGGAGCTGATACATCAGCCCTAAGTCAGCATCCAGATGACTTAGCATGGCTTTGAAGTAGCTGGGGCAGCTGTGCAAGGGGAGGGAGAGGAAGAGGAGCATCCTACCTAATCGATGCACCGCGTGGACTATCGTAGAACCACTTCCAATCCCAAGAACTTGATTGTTCTGCAGATCAAAGAGAGACAGAGGAGAGCTGTTACTGGGGGCTCGGCACAAGGGCTTCCCGCTTTTCCTGGAGGATTCAACATGATGAACACATGCAGTGGAACTTTGCCCAGAGATGCACACTGACACACATCATCTTAGCCCGCTGCAGGCAAGCAAGGGAACACACCGTGCCAGTGAGGGCACCACCGTGTCTGTGGCAAAGGGCTTTTAAGCAACTCAACCCCTCATTAAAGGACACTTATTAAATACCACCCTGCTCTGAATGCCAAGGTACTCAGTGCACACCCACTGCTGGCTGCTGGCACTCCACGCATCCTCTCCTGCCGGAAAGCTGGGAGTTTCAGACAATACCACAGAGGAAGAAGCTGAAAGAACCTCAAGATAACATCTCCCCAGGAAGCCACACAGTAAAAGCATGGGTTTGCTGCCAACTGTATTGTTAGTAAACAGTACACATGCACCAGCAGCTGCTCCTAGGGAATAAAAACTGCCTACAGGACAGTCCAGCTACACACTTGAAAGATGGGTGAGCCTGGCAGTATATAATGAAGAGGATCCTATTTTAACCACAGCTCAGCCCTGGCCTTTCTCTGCTTATGGTGTGGTTAATGAAGGATCACTACTATCTCATCCATAACACAGATATGCATCTAAAAGGGGCTGCAGGCTGATGGTGGATGGGTTCAACTGTGTTACATCTCAAGAGGACGCCCTGACGTGTAGATCTGTTTGTTATCAACTCAGTCTCACTGAGAGCTACCCGAAGCTTCTCACACACTTCCCGTTTCCAATGTAATTCCCCTTCTTTGGATGGGATCCAAAGCTTAAATTGACTTAAGGAGGCCCAATATCACTACAGAGACTCCAGATGAGAAAGACCTGAAGCCAGCCAGTAATGCGGGCAGAAAGCTGGTGTGTGTTATCTCTTGGACATCAGATGGGTCTGGAGCTCTTTCTCCATGTGCAGCAAATCCAGAGTTCAGCAGCTATGGAAAAAGCCACACCTGCAGCATTTCAACCAGCTCAACTCTTACACAAGCACACAAGCTGGCAAGCTGGAGCTCAGCACAGGTCATACTCCCATAGGATTAATGATTTCCCTTGCTTCTGCAGGTTGAAAGCTCAAAGAAAACAGAAGTTCTCCAAACCCCAGCACACAACCAGGGACTCGGCTCATATCCCAGCCCTCAGGAACCACCGTGACCCTGCAAAAGACAGGGAAAGCAGGAGATGGCTTTCTGCATGCCTGCAACGCTGCCAGCAGAAACCAAATAGCTCTCAAGGCTCCTCAGCTTCACCTGCCCTATGGATGAGCCAAGTGTGGCCAGCCAAGGAAGGGGAAGCAAAGCTGCACAGAGGTACTGCATGTCCTAAGAGACTTGTTTTGATCTGGGAAGAGGCAGTTTCTTCTCTTTGCCCTCATTTCTGTAGGGTAAGACAGCTTTTTTGAGCAAAAAATGGCCAAAAGGGATGGTGAAACCTCAGCATCAGGCGCTCCACTGTAGTGAAGAGGGAAGAGCTCACAAGGGTCCCAGCCCATGGCTGGCAATAAACTTGAAGGTATTTATTAGTGATCACAGAATCACAGAATCAGCTGGGTTGGAAAAGACTTTTAAGATCCAGTCCAACCGTTCCCCAGCACTGCCCGGGGCCACCGCTGACCCATGGCACTGAGGCCTCATCTACACAGTGCATGAGCACTGCAGGGACGGTGCCTCCCGCACAGCCCTGGGCAGCATCTTCCAATGCTGAGCACCCTCTGGGGAAGGAATTGCTCCTCAGCTCCATCCAAACCTCCCCTGGCACAGCCTGAGGCCGTTTCCTCTTGTCCCATCCCTTGTTCCTTGGGAGCAGACACCAGCCCCCTCCTGGCTCCATCCTCCTCTCAGGCAGTTGTGATGAGGGGAGAAGTGTCCTTCCTTCGGTGGTGGCAAGACCTTGGGCTAAGTGGGTTTTGGAGATGAACAGTTTAAGCCAGTTCAAACTGGTGCTGTCACAGCCCTGCCTTAACTGCAGCTCCCACCTCAGCTCCAACCCAACCAGACCAGGGGCAAAACCGGCCAAAACCATCCACCTTTAAAACAGTGGCAAGACAAACAACGGGAAGGAGCAGAGCACAGGGTCAGCGTGCAAGGGGCAGGTCCAGCTCACAGCACTGAGGAGCAGCGCCCAGGCAAAGAAAGAAGACATTTCAGGTTCAGTAAAACCCCAGCAAACAAAACCAAGGCACTGACCCACAGCATAGCCAAGGACCCGTTTATGGACTCCAGGAGTGGAATCAGCAGCAGCCACGGCACTTCGTCAGCTAAACAAAGGGTCTAGAGACACTGCTTAGCGTTACAGATGTGGACAAGACAACGCACACGGAGTGGGTATCAGCAGCAGCACAGGGGCTGGTGGGTCCAATGTAAGCTTATCCAAACAGCAGCAGATAAATTCAGTGAAAAGCCCAAAGTTTCCTCTTATAAATGCTTGGTCCATCCATCTTTTCACTTCTAACAATGACGCTGACAGGGCCAGGCCCTGCTTTCAGAGCTGATGTATAAATGCAAAGCCAGCTCTTCCCAAGCAGCTTATAGCTTTAAAGCCCCAAGCCCTGTGCCAGCCCCACTCCTCCAAGCTATCAGAGCCTCACGGCCTAAGGCTGGTCACTCAGTGTCCACTCCAGTAGTGGGGAGCTCTGTGGGTAAACACACCAACCTGGCTTTAGAAATAATAATTATTATTATTATATTCAATAATACAATGAGAGAAAAGTTCTTTCCTAACACCCAGCTCCCCAGGTTTACATCTGCCGCAGGCTGCATGAGATGCAGGAACAGCTAAAGATGGGTGAGAAGGAGACTGCCAAGTGAGGAGCCTCATCCAGTACCAAGCCCCTGGCGCCACGGATTTACAGCACCTAAACCTTTATGTTAAGCAGAAGAGATTTGTCCAACACAACCAAACCCTCAAGTCACTGATGTCTCACATGTCTCTTCCATGCAAGGAAGAGAATCTGCAGCTTTGCTTTCAGAGATAACAGTGATTTCAGAGATAACCGTTAACTGCCAACAACCGCACACAAAACTCTCCCTTACAAACAGCAAATGCACCCTGACAGTGCAAACTAGAAGGGAGATGGGTTTTCTCTGACAGCTGAGCCCACCCGAGTCCTTGGTGGTGCCTCCAACCTGCTTCTCCACCACTGCTCTGAGGCAGCTTGTGCACCAAGCACTGCGGTATTACCCCAGATGCTGCCTGTTTTAATCATTCAGAGGGGCACTGAACTTTAATCAGCTGCAACACGGCCACAAACATTATCCCAAGTCTGCCTGACCACACAGCAGCACAAAGGCCAGCTACTGCACCAGGAAAAGCCCAAAATGAAGAGTCACCTTCTGTCCCAGATCAAACCGAATAACCCACAGTACGTTCGTGCCTTGGCTGCGCACCTTGCGACATGAGTCCTTCCTCAGTGTGCAACGTTAGGACTTGCTTTGGGTAAAAAAGAGGGGTTTAATGCAACTACAGGTCCATTCCCCAGGCTCCCTCACCCCACAGGCTGCCTTTGAGCTTGCTGGCCTGGCAGGGGGTAGGTCTCACATACATAGGTGTGTTCTCTGCAGACAGGTACAGAGTGCTCAGAGGAAGAACAGGCTGCAGTACAAGTGAAACATTATGGGACATCAGGGAAGTCACCTCAAGATGCTAACCTGGAAGGGGGAAGCAGGAAGAAAAAGGAAACTTCCTCCCCCCACTGCTATAATCAACCTTCTTGGCATTGACTCTAAGCCAGTTTCATCACCGCTGTTGCAACAGGGCTTGCACAGCAAACACTGTGATAAACCAGTGTGTGACTTTAACCGTTGATCTTCCAAGTGTTCACAATCAGGCTGTGACAAACTTCAAGCAGATCCGGTCCTATTTGAGCTTCAAAGGTTTTATGGAAGCCCCTTGCTGCACTTCCTTCCCTGCAGAGGATAAGAACTCCCTGGCTGTTGCTCTTTGCTTGGGTGCTCAGAAACAGGGTGAAGCAGTGGAGCATTCCGGACTTGGGAAAAGGAGATGGACATGGCATTATCCTGAACCCCCACCACAGCCCAGCTTGCAAGAGTGTACATGGTGAATGCTCGGAGATGCAGGACATTGAGCCAGGCAAGGCACGGAGCTGCTGCCTGGGAGCTCTGCACTGGGCAAACCCTGATGGGGAGGGAAAAGCAGTTTTCTCCCATCTCTCCAGGCTAAAGGATCGCAGTCCAAAGCAAAGGAGGAATAGGCTTGGTGGGACACAATGGTCCCTCCTAGCATCCCAGGACTGTCCATGCTACAGAGGGAGGTTGGGTTGTGCATACCCCCCATGCACCTCAGAGCTGCTCCATGCACTGGAGGGTATCCATGCAGCCCAAAGTCTAACCATGCACTGGTAAGCTCCCTGCACCTCATGGTTACTGCATGCACTGTGGGGGTCCCTGCATCCCAGAGCCTGTTCCTGCAACCCAGGTCCTTCCATGCACTAGGAGACTCCGGAGACTCCGTGCTCCCTATGGTCACTCCATGCAGTGGGGGCCCCTGCATCCCAGAGCTTGTCCATGCACTGGGAAGCTCTGTGCACCCTATGTCCGCTGCATGCACTGGGGGAGTCTCAGCATCCCGGCACAGCTCCACGCACCCTGGGATCCATCCACACTCCGGGAGGCTCTGTGCATCCTGTGGCAAACTCTGTGCTTTGGGGGTCCCCGCACTCCAGAGCCTGCTCCTGCACCCTGGGGTCCGTCGGTGCTCTGGGAGGCTCCGTACACCCCGTGGCCGCTCCTTGCACTGGGTGTCCCTGCACCCAAGAGCCCGTCTGTGCACCGGGAGGCTCCGTGCACCCCGCGGCTGCTGCGTGATTTGGGTGTCCCCGCACCCCACGGCTTGTCCCTGCACCCCGGAGCCCGTCCGTGTTCCGGGAACGCTCCGAGCACCCCGTGGCAGGCTCTGTGCTTTGACGGGTCCCTGCACTCCAGAGCCTGACCCTGCACCACAGGTCCGAACGTGCTTCGGGAGGCTCCGTGCACTTCGTGTCCCCTCTGTGCTCTGGGGGTCCCTGCACCCCGGAGCCCGTCCGTGCTTCGACAGGCTCCATGCATCCCGCGTCCGCTCTGTGCTTCGGGGGTCCCTGCACTCCAGAGCCTGTCCCTGTACCCCGTGGCCACTCTGACGTTTGGGGGTCCCTGCACCAACAGCCTGTCCCTGCACCGTGGAGCACGGACGGGCTCCGGGATGCTCCATGCACCCCGTGTCCACTCCGTGCATTGGTCGGTCCCTGCCCTCCGGAGCCGCTCCGTGCTCCGGGATGCTCCGCGGGCACCGGGGATCCGCGCCCCCCGTTGTCCCCCATGCCCCGAGCACCGCCGGGTCCGTTTTGTCTCACCTGGACGTGCTTGTCCACGGCCGCGCAGGCAGCCAGCCGCTTGGCCTCCTCTGCCATGGTGCCGCTGAGCCGCCCGCGGCTGAAGCCGCGCCGCCACGGCCCCGCTCGGAGCCTCCCCGGCGGCCGGGCGGCCAGCGCCGTGCT